>SNQJ01S0001469.1:88305-123390 GCA_010110895.2 Picea sitchensis
CGGAGCAAATAAACCATAGACATTGGATATGACTTACAATGCAACCCTTCAAAGTTGAGGTCCAATCAAATTGAAGAAAAACAAAAAAAAAATATTTAAATAAAAAATATTATTGCGATATCCTATGTTTAATTACAGTCAAACTACTAACTAATAGGTAGTCAAACTAGTAACTCATTACTATAGTGTTTTTAGCAGGGATTAATAATATATGCATTGATATGTTGAGAGTGTGACTTGATGTTGCAAGAATTCAGGCATGGGTACAGGGATAGGGTATCTACAGCTTCCTAAACTTTAGGAGTCAAATCAGAGATCCCTTCTCACACAAACAAGGTGATCTTATACACCAATTTGGTATCTAGCTTAATTCGAGTCTTAAAAATAAATTATTATTAATATTACAAGTATTTAGATAAATGTTTATTGATTAGTGAATAAAAATTAGAAACTATTAACATTACACATTTTAAAATTAAAAAAAAAATAATAATCAAAATCTTTAAAATAAATTATTCACATAATTTTAAAAATTAAATAAGAAATTATTTAAAAAATAAATTAAAATTAAAAAACAAAATATAAAAAAAATATGTTTTAACTTTAAAAAGATCCGTCCCCGAGGTGTAGGACAGTCGGTGACGGAGTGTGTTGTTAAGCCACTCCGTGATGTTAAAGTCACCAGTTCGAAACCTGCGAGGACAAAAAATCCAACCATGTTAAGGGTTGGTGTGGCTCGGGCGTGATTTTGACGGCAAAAAAATCCAAAAAATATAAAATAAAATAAAAATTCAAAAATTTTAAAACATTTAAAAAATGCAAAATAAAAATAAAAAATGGTATGAATATCATTAATGGAGTGAACATATTTACTTTGTAATTATGGCATGCCAAAGGCATCTGCTCACGGCATGTTGATTGTGACACATGTATTGTTACTTCTCAACATTAATAAGCCTTTCAATTTCAAATATGAAACAAGGCCGTTGGAATGTACGATTTGGGTTAAAAAAATCAATTTTAATATTTTATAAAAATAAAAAATTTAAGTATAATTTATTTGTATAATATTTTACATTAAAAAATTGAGACAAATTTATAGTCAAAACTTAAGTAATGCAAGATCAACGACTAACTGAACACTATAGTACCATGCCTTCGAGAGATACTAATAACACTATCACTATTTCTCTCAAACTTTATACATAGATGTTATATACTATAACATTAATCTAAGTCAAAGGTTGGTTAGAGATGTATCACTATTTCTCTCATCAACTTTATACATAGATGTTATATATTAATCTAAATCAAAGGTTGGTTAGAGCTTTTTTACACTTAGATGGGAACCTTTATGGATAAAAAGATGTTGAAGACTAATTGGTTAAATTAAAGTTTTATGAAGACAAATAATACCTTTTACGTTATTAATTCATCTCTTATATACCCTTTTTACCTTATTAATTCATCTCAAAGGAGATGTATGACTATTTCTCTCATAAATTGTAAACATAACTTTATACATAGATGTTATAGACTAGAACATTAATCTATGTCAAAGGTTGGTTAGAGTTTTTTACACTTAGATGGTAACCTTTTTGGTATTAGATGGATAAAAAGTTGTTGAAGGCTAATTGGTTTGAATGGTAGGAATTTCAATATGATTAAGTTTTATGAAGAAAAATAATACTTTTTGCATTATTAATTCATCTCTTATATATCCTTTTACCTTATTAATTCATCTTGTATTCATGATTACCTTATTAATTCATCTTTTATTCATGATTGTATGGCGTTATTTATGAAATTTAATAGTGAAGGGATGTTTCCAATTGTAATCGATGCCATTAATAAAGTTGAATGTTAAGCTTTTACTTTCACGGTTCTCCCCTTGAGGGATACGTACATCTTTTTCATTTAGATAGGTTTAGTTTACTAATACTTTTATGTTTATTCATTTTATGTCATGATTTTTTATATTTTAACTTTAATATAAAATTTAACAATTTTTTTAATGTATTATATTTATTTTAATTTTTTAAACATAATTTACTTAGAAATTGTTGGATGAGTAGATTTGAGTGATTATTTTGGTATAATCCCAGTGTTTAAGGAGTTTTTCAGCATGTTGAATCCATTTTTGTATTCAGAAATGGATTTTGAACAACAAAAAATAGTGATTAGTGTAAATTTATATCGCCTAATTCCCATCAAAAAAGTCATTTCTTAATCTGACTATATAAATTTACACAAATCATTATTTTTTGTTGTTCTAAGTAACCCCACATANAATGATGTATTTAAAAGTCATCAAAACAAAGATTCCCTTTCACTAAAAAAAAATTGAATCGTTTCTCATAAAGAATGGAGATGAAATCCCATGTTGTCTTTTACCTGCAAGAGTGTCTTTGGTCTCGATAAAAAAAAATGTTTTCTTTTCAAGTTTTTTCCTAGTGTAATTAACACATACATGCAACTAAAAATTATAAAGATCAATACAAAAAATTATCAAATTAAGAAAAATAAATAAAAATTACAGTTTTTTCTCATAATTTTAAAATATATATAAATTTTTAAGAATTATAATTTATAAATAGTTAAAATGATGATTTTTTTTTACCAATTCCTAAAATTATTAGTAAAATCTCTTAGATATGTAATACTTGTATAGACCATACATGTTTCAGATCTTGTTTCATAATATATATGCTTATGCATAACATATATATGCTTATGCATATGCATGTATAGCCCATGTTTCAGATCTGGTTTCATTCTAGATGCTCGTGCCCCTCCTCTAACACCATTTGAGTAGGGTGGTGGATCTATGTTAGGTAGCATTGGTTTTAGAATAGCTCAAGACATTGATCTAAGCCAAAAAAAAAAAAAAAAAATCCATTTTTTGATGAGTTATTTAAATGGTAATCTTTGACTCTACTATTTCCAATTGAGTTGTTAATGCATACATTGGCCGATAAACAATGCAACATGAATTTGTGCATGCAAAAGCTCCAACTACTACTCCTCTAACACCATTTGAGTAGGGTGGTGGATCTATGTTGGGTAGCATTGGTTCTAGAATAGCTAAAGACATTGATCTAAGCAAAAAAAATCCATTTTTTAATGAGTTATTTAAATGGTGAAAGAAATGGCTTTTTGAATTGGCTCTACTATTGCCAATTGAGTTGTTCATGCATATTGGTCGATAAACAATGCAACATGAGTTTGTGCATGCAAAATCTCCAACTACTACACAAAGTAAAATACCTACAATGTCAAATCTAATTAATTGAAAATTTTCTCATGGAAATCACAAGGCATTCCAAAAGGCATGTTTCAATGGATTTTTTTAATATGTTTAAGAATAATATTAATTTTGATTAGTAAATTTATTTATATTTTATTAGACATAGATTCTTTTTAAGTGGACTAAGTCATGTTTGGTTGAGAATAATTTTCTGGTGGTTTATCCTAAATCTACATATAGAGTGAGATCTCATAGATTGACCAATTATCACTAAATTTTTTGGTAAGATTTTCAAGTCCAATATATTAGCAAACATCGATAACATAAAGTTATATTGTTTTGTTTTTAATTTACAACCAATTAATGAATGGTACTAAATGATCTAATTTATGGAAATATATATTTTTAAATTTAAGTCTTGATAAAAAGTTAATTTATTGTTCATTCCATGAGATGTTTTTATTTTCATTTTCCACATTTTCTTTTTTAAGTTTGTTTATGAGTGTTTTAGGATACTTTGAAAATAAGTTATTGTAAATGTGTCATGGACTACAATAGATATTTGTAGCTAATATCTAAGAATCTAGGATTACTTTTTGATTTCTTTTTGAAAATTTTTGAAAGGTATATTATCTCTTGCAAAGTGAAGATACTAAAGAATTCTTACATCATTAGGACTAATGTGTGAGTACTAAATATTGTTTTCTAAACTTGTAAAAGTGAGCATAGCCTTTATTTCAAAATTATTTATATTGCAATATGCTCGCTTTAGTTTTTAGCTATTTACCAATTTTTGTGGCAATCTTTGGTTTTGACTACTTAGCCTGGAAGCCTTGAAGTCTTCCTTTGTTTTTAATTTCATGCAAAACCAAAAATCAAATCCAATAGACACATACATGTTCATGTTAACTACTTTACAAAATTGGAATTTGTTCAATCAAGTGCATTTGGTTCCTAAAGATGGCTAAAATGATTAGACCATAGTCTTGAAGAAAGACTTATTGTTGATAAATAATCTCAATCTTAAATAATCTCTAATCGTATAGTGTCCTTGTTAAAAAGTATAGTGTCCTTGTTAAAAACTAAAATATGATCTCAAGTGTTTAGGCACCTAGGGTGAGGCCTTTGGCCTCACAAATCAATTAACATTGAAATGATGTACTCTAAATCATACCTCTATATCCCTAGTTGCACTCATATACAATTGTTCCTACATAGGTTGCATTCACATGCAATGGTTCCTACACAAGTTGTAGCACTTCCCCAAACTCCAAAATCAATATATATGAGCTTTTCTCTTTGGTTTTAATGTACAACTTCTCTTAACCATGGAATATATGTGTGTGTGTGGAGGGGGAAAGGCATGTTTACCAATGTTAAGTAATTAAATTATTTGTTTAATGTTAAGTAACTAGATTATTTGTTTAAAACTTTATTTAATTTTATTTAAATCAACTTAATAACCTTTTTAATCTAAATGTTATAGATTAGAACATTAATCTAAGTTAAAAGTTAGTTAGAGCTTTTTTATACTTGAATGGGAACCTTTTGGCATTGGAGAGATAAAGAGACGTTGAACACTAATTGGTTAAAATGATAGAAACTTTAATATGAAGTTTTATGAAGAAAAATAATATATTTTACCTTAAGTTTATGTTATTAATGTATCTTATTAATTTTTTTTTACATCCTTTTACCTTATTAATTCATCTTTATATATGATTGTATGGTGTTATTTATGAAATTTAATGGTGAAGGGATGTTTCCAAATGTAACCAATAACATTAACAAATTTGAAGGTTAAGTTTTTATTTTCATGGTTTTACCATTTAACTATCTATACATCTTTTTTAGTTAGGTTTTGTTTATTAATATTTTCATATTTATTCATTTTATGAGCTAGTTTATATTTCAATTTTATTAATGTAAATTTTAATTATTTTTTCCATGTATTATATTTATTTTAATTTTGTTTGTCAATTGGGTTTAGTCTTAGTCTAAGTGGGAGAGGTGTTTTCCCTCACCTAAGTTTAATTTCCATAAGTAACATGTTGAGTTCTTAAATGAGCAAATTATTAAAAAAGCCTAATTTTCTACAAAATCTAATCATCCTTGAAATAAATTTCAAGAGAAAATGTTATTAACATTGAATACTGTTGAAGATGAATATTGCTAGCTATATACAATTTGAAACCAACCAAAAATTGCAAGTATACCATTTGAAACCAGGAATTACAAGCGAAATCACAAAATGTATGTACATGGATACTGAACGCTTGACAAGGCAATGTATTCCAACCATTATTGATATAACAATAAAGACTTCGAATTATGTTTCTTTTCTTTTCAATATGAATTAGAGTACGAGTAAGAGGACGAAGATAGTCGAAGAGCTTGGCGGGGATGACTGTGTCTGGATAAACAATTTGAGCTCGTGAGCTGAATACATGCCACATTGCTTGGTTGACTGCAGGATCGGCTTCTAACAATCGAGTATAAACATCATTCGACCTAGCTACTCATTGAACGTCATTCGTGCAAGGCTGTAGTAGTTTTGCATGGGTGAGAGTTGGTCTTCGTTTTACTGGGTAGTACTGCTAAACCCTAAAGCCCTGGGTCAAATGTCGTGGAACACCCCTGCAAGTGCCAGTAATTCAAATTTCTAGGGAAATGTTCTTGCTCTTTCGTGGGTTTTTAAGCGTCCATCCCATCGTCTTCGACGTGTACGTGAAGTTCCTTCTCAGCCTCTCCTTTCAACACGGAGAGGACACCTCTGATATATACAGAGTTTCTCTTTTGTGCGTCTTGTGCTTGGGTTTTTAAGAGTCCATCCCATCGTCTTCGACGTGTACGTGAAGTTTCCTTCTCAGCCTCTCTTTTTCACATAGAGAGGACGCCTTACACAGAGATCACAACTATCATTTAAAAAAAGGACATCACAGAAAACATACAAAATTCACAACCTTATCAAGAGATACTTCAATGCATCATGAGGAGGATGAGGATCTTATCAACTACTAAACCATCAATCGTTAGAGTGCATTAAACCATGCTTACTTTAATTTCTACTTAATATGACATCAACATGAACAATTCATATGATAGCTCATATAGTTATGATAGCTATAGTTAATCTCTGTATTGCTAAATTAATATGATAGCTCTTATAGTTATGAAAAGTTGCATGGACATTGTGAATGTGCGAAAAGACCAGTTGATCGAAGATGTCTATTTAATTTAGATATCAATATCCATTAAAGGTAAAAGTTGGTCGAAGACACTTTATAGTTGTAAATATAATATGTAAAGATGACAAGGGGATTTCACTAAATTGCATCTCAAATAATAATTAGAAAAGTTCAACATAATAAATAAGATGGGTAACAATGAAGAAGTTCAAGAAGAATGAAGTTTTTGGTGAGCTTGATTGATGTGGAGAAGCATTTTTATCATTCAAAGTTGTAAAGTAATGTGCACTAGGCATGAAGCCATGGGAGTCATTGAGTCTGTGATGCCTCATTGGTCTATAATGTGAGCTTGGAAGGTGGCCATAAGATCTCTTCTTACTTGTTTCAAAGGGATATAAGTAAGAGGTAATCAACTTGGTGCATGTAGATATTGAGAAGTAGTCTGTAGTAAGTCATCGACAAAGGTGGAAGATCTCGCAAATGAAAATTAGTCCTAGAGAAAACAAAGTGAATCTCCAAGTGAATATTTGACGAGACAAAAATAATCATCCTTTGATTTCGTAGTAGGGAGAGCATTTGAATAAAAATTGGTCCTTCGAGATTTCAAGGAATATGGTGATGAATCTCAATTAAAAATTGGTGGGAGAAAACTCTAATTTGGGTGAGAGGGACCCTCAAGCCACATGGTAATCTAATGTAATATGGGGGATGGATGAGTCTATCGCTAGTTTGGGAATACAATTTTGAGTACTACTAAAGTTTGGAAGAAAGTGGCTCTTTAGGCTCGGACCATTTGGAGTGGAGTTAGACTTTATATTTGTAGTATGAATATCCTTGTTTATCTCAACCTTGGAGAGAGTAGAAGCATCCACCAAAAAAGTATGTAGTCTGTCAATATCAAGGACAATGAGGTGAAACAATGAAAAGGTTCTAACCTACCATCATGAATTGATCCCACATCAAGCTTGCTCCATAGAGGACTTAGAAAGATATGGATATCTAAGAATATGAGTCCATTTGTCTAAGATTGCTTATTATCATCACCACTTGAAAAAGATCACTAAAGCAATGAGTGATGTTGTCCCAAATTTTACAAGAATGATAGCATGAGGGCTTGATCTCTTGGCATGAATATGTTTGGATAACATTGTGAGAAGAGCTATTTCTATCGTATTCCTTACTACTCCTAGAAGGTATGGTCCCCAAACCTTACACCTATATAAGAGGGTAGGTGTGACCTATGAGTGAAAATTTAGATCTCCGATCAAATGTCTTGAAAGTCAAGCTAAAAGCATTTATTTCCAAGGGTGGTAAGAGACACATACCCCTTACTCAATCAAGTGTCTACTAGAGTCAATATAAATCATGTTCTAGAGAAGATGACCCCAATATACATATGAAGAGGGTACATTAACCCCCTCACCTATATTAGCATGAAGCACATTGTTTGCCTCCCTTTTATGGATGTTAAAGGCTATGATTTTTTTTTACCCCGATTAAGAAAAAGATGATGAGTGTCACAAAAGGAAGCTAAGATGTGAAGTTATCTTTAGAGGCCCCTCACTATGTGGGACATGAGGATAATGTTATATGCAAATAAGAGAATGAAAATAAAGAGTTTGAAGAGAAGAAAGCATCCACGGTAACCAATGAATTTTATATGATTTCATGTGGTTCATCAATGTAGAGTCCAAAAAGTGTAGGAGATAGTGGGTAACCTTGTTTAACTCCTAGTACTTTGGACATACCCTATCTCACTAGTCCTCATCTATACCTTGCTAGAAATGGTATTCTAAAGTGTCATCATAAAGGATACCACCTAAGGGTTGAAGATCAAAACCCTATAAACTAATAAGTGCTATGATTTATGTCAAATGCCTTATGAAAGTCCCCAAAGAGACAATATAATTTCTACTTGTTTACCTTAACCTCCTAGATGATGGAAGAAAAAAAAAAGATATGATCATCAACATGATGGTTCCTCCTTAATAGTGTTTTTCCTTCATCCCTCAACCTCTTTGTCTATGCCCTTGTGGATATGTGAATGTCTAATGTTGTGACAAAGAAATTGACCAAGGCATGGCTAACCATAATAGTGCAGTAGTTACTAGAATCATTATGGTCTCCATTTTTGTAGCCGAAGGAATGAAAATCTAAAGTAATGAAAAAAAGGGACGTTTAAGAGATGTTTGCATGATGGTGATTAAGAACCTATAATTGAAAAAATGCAATTAGATAATAAATAGAAAAGAAGGTATGGTTGGGAGAGAGAAGGAGAAATATTTACAAGAAGTTAGGAAAAGTGTAAATGGGAAAACATAACATGGATTATAGGCATGGTTCCCAACAAGCCTCTCACAAAAATCCAAAATTCCAACCATGTGCTCTCATTCTCAAAGCTTCCAACACCTACCATTCTATGAAACTTTGAAGATGAAATGGTGTTTAAGTGTCAAACAATAGTGAGCATAGTGAGCACATTCTAGTTGGTTAGTGTTTTCCCAATTAGTGCATGGAATCTTAGTGCGTCTTAGCAATATGTCTTCTTTAGTTATCACTAGACATATCAATGCCTCAAGTGAAATTCCTGTAGTTGGTGAATATAATTATATGATTGCACCTTTATCACCTAAAGCATATTTACCTAATAATGTCAATCTTGGATTGATCCACCAAGAGATACTTAGTATATCTTCAAACTTTGTTATATTTTCATAAGGCGATCGCCATAGAATTTCATCAACCCACTTTGTGACAATATCTTCTAAATTTTTCATAACTTCTTTCAATTACTCAAAACATAGTTATATTGGTGAATAAATCAACATGTCACTTGCGGGAATTGAATATGGATGGGGAGGATAACAATAGTTCCTCACAACATCTGAAGCTAGACCTAATTGACAATACCATTTTGTTTATATATACCAAGTCACCTTATAGTAATTATCAGGTGGCTTTCAATTGCTCTACATTCTCGTTGAGATTTATGTCATATGCTTAGAATGTTCCTATTTTACTTTGATTTTAGTACTTTATGCTACTATTGTTGTCTCATGGTTTTAGAACCAGGGTTTGGAAGACTTTACCAATAAATACCCCATTCACGTGAACATATTCAATATTCAAGGACTGAATAAGGTCTCACCTAAATGTTTGTGCATAGCATGATGGAATGTGTTTGACACACGAATGGAGATAAACGTGAAGTGCATTATTCATCAATATGATGCATGTATAAGTGCAATGATGTCACCCTTGGATTTGTCTTCCAAAAGGTCGATTGGACTCTAATGACCATTACACTCACTTGAACTTTTACATTCCTTCAAGTGTGTAATTCTAACAGATTAAGTTTCTAACATTACCCCCCTTAATCCAAAGGGGTGTATGTGAAACCAAGAAGAGAGTTGAAGTTTGGAAGTGTACATCTAAAATCTAGGAGTGGACAACTGCAATGTGCTCTTTAAATCTGGTGAAACTGATGGTTTTAGCATGACCCCAAACCGAATGTCTAGTAGAAGTTGATGTCTTCTACTAAATGGTGGTGGTGTTTTAAGGAATACCACAAACCAATCTGTGGTTTTGGGTGACCAAAAACCAATCACACTTACTTGTCAAGCTCAAACCAATCACACTGACTTGTCAAGATCACTTTTCAGGCTTGTTGTTAATGCTCAACTAATAGGACTTCGAAACTTGAAGTTTGATTGTCAATCGTTGATGTTGTTCCCCTTATTACAAGGTGAGAAGATGAAAATCCTTTCATTGCAAGATGCATCAATACTAGAGAGTTAATTCTATGGTATGACTAAGATATCTTCTTGGCTATTGATGACCATCACAAAGAAGTGATCCACCCATAGTGGTTCTTTACTCTTTTAGATTTCTCATGTTTTGAACATCTGAAGGATGATTTTTCTTTTCACAATGCTCTCAAGGATGAATATCTAAACATTGATCTTCCCTGTGGCCAACTCGATGACAATGTTGGCATTTCTGAATCTTCTAGATCAAGTGAATATGAAGTCTCTTGCAGCAGTCCAACACTCTAGAACTTGATCGGTTTGGTATAATCTAGAATGTGAAAGGTGACTTCATTTTCATATCTAATCCCGGTTATGCGCCTGATTTCTTCCCAAGGTTTGATGAATGGGGTTTGATGATTGGCCGAAGGTTTGATTATTGGCTTGGAAAGAGTAAGTTGACCTGCATCTATAATTGAATCTGAACATGTCAACTTGATGTTCATCTAGATCATCATCTTCTTCTTCTTCTTAAAGTTGTTGAAGATTCTTTCCCTATAGAGTCATTTAAAAACATAATAAGATGCCAAAAGTTTCTTGCAACTCCACCTAGACTTTACAATGCAAACTCAACTATGCAGACTCAACAAATAAAGGGTGTTGGCTTCTATAAAAAATGCACCTATTTACAAGAAAAATACAAGTAAAATTACAGAAAAAATTATTTACAAGTATACCTTGATTCACAAAGAGTGATTCTTCTTATTGTCAAAAGTAAAGAGTTCCAAAACTGCAAGTATACCTTGATTCACAAAGAATGATTCTTCTTATTGTCCCGAGCAAAGAGTTCCAAAACTTTATTAACAAGATATTAAGAACAACAACAATTTGACAGTGCACAGATAAGAACCTGTGAAGAAGCTTTAAGTTCTCAAAATATGAATAGTTGGGATACTCCATTGGATCCAGCCTCTCATGGACTTGCCTTTAAGCGCTCTAAAATTCAAATACTTTTTAAAAATCCCAAAGGATCCTTATTCCTGCAAAAATAGGCCAAACATTTGATCTGTAGAAAGGACAAAGGGGAAAAGGATCATGAACAAACACTTGCGTGTCATGCCACAGAAATATTTGACTAGATTATGAGATATATGTTTCTGTATATGTTATTATGTCTATCAAGTTTGGTTCACGGGTAACTGGTTCAAGTTCTCGGCTAATTTGAAAGTCGAACATACAATATGTGAATGCCTCTCAAAGTTGATTTGATAAGAACGACCAATGCATTTCTTTTGGCTTTGCACCTATGAACTCACTAGACCTCGTCACAAGTTAGGTTCTTTTCCACCCTACAAAATGAGGAATAGTCACTTTATGTATATCATTTTATTTCAAAGAAAGTCCATCGGTAGAATGGTTATGAAGACGTCTTAGTCGAATTTGAATACTAGCACCAATTAATATAGCCATCTACCAGTTTGGATGCGCAAGAATGGAGATGATATGCACTATTTTCTTTATCTTTACATTGTTGTTATTGTTTTTGGGGTGGAGATGATTATAAGGATGGAAATTTATTTTAAAATGCAGAAAATTTGGTGAATATTACTAATCCTTCATATGCCAACTATAAATGTTTAGCCATATTTTTGTAAAAATATTCAAATTTATAAGGATTTTATATAGTTTGTATTAAATTTTGACCATTTTTAAGGTAAAATAATTTTATCTTATACACTTTGGTCCAGTCATTTTTAGAATAGCTAATATTTTTTTAGGAAAAAACATGGAATATTAGCTCATGAGTGAAATTTAGCCCCTAAAATCATCCCTCTAAGACTCTTTCCAAGATCCAGCTTGCAAAAATTTATTGGATTGTTAGGTGTATGCAGAGAGGAATCCAAGCAGCTTCAAGGTGGAAGACAACCATAATCAACAGCCATGCACTCCTTGCGTCTTTGACTGCGTGGCTATGGACGCAAAGGAAAACAACCTTGCTATCATTCTCACCTCTTCGAATGGCCATAATAACTTTTGGAATGCTGATTTATTGAAGTGCAATGGAAAAAGTCTCATCGCTCGGATCATAGAGATTCAAATCATCAAACTCCTGTTGCTTTTCTATGTTTCTCTATTATTCATGCTTTGTTTCCATGCAACCGATCTTTCCCCAACAACGAATAGAGTTGGACTCTTGGTTGATTTTGCATCAAATTTCTCAGATCAGATTGCGCACAATTATACAACCTGGTTGTGAATATCTGAACGAATTGCGATTTTTGCTTCGACCTTTCTATAGAGCATCACACCACAATTGGTCGGATTCTCATCAATTTCTCCAGATAGTCAAAGTCGATATCTCCATTAACTTTGTGATATTTGATATCTTCCCCTTCTCACTGTTCGGTTGTTCTCCAATCCATGGCTTCGGTCAGGTCATCAGTCTCATGAAGTCAAGTTGTTCGAAGGTTTTTATTACAACAACATATTCAACAACGGAATGAGGGCGTTGATTTTAGGGTTCTTGTATTAGTAACTGAAAGAAATACAAAAGAGGGTGTGGATGGAACACAATGGGTAGGAATCCATCGCAAATACAAAGATTAGGTTTTACAAGAGAGGCTTGCATAAATTAGGGTTCTGTTTACACAAGAGATGAGTATGTGGGAAACCCTAACACGTTAGAAAAACCCTAGATTTTCAGTGGTGGAAGTAACAAAGTCTACAATTTGGTCTCGAATTCCTTGGAATCATTCAAATCTATATGAGGAGGTCTTCATGGAGGCGAGCGGCATGAACGACTATTGAAGGATGAGTAAAACTTTGACTCGTTCCTTGTCACTGATAGAGAAGATAGTAATGTTGGGTGAGAGGAATACCAACGATTCAAAAACGCAACATCTAGATTTGTAGAATGCACACGAATATGCACGCTCTTGCCTTCACGTAAAGAACCCTAATGCCTTCGCAATCACGAATAAGGATGAGGAAGGCATACACGTAAGCAGACTAGCAGGCACTGGTAGACAGAGATCAGAGAATGTGCGCCCAGGACAAATTGGTAGGCAGAGTGGAAGGCAACAGATGGACGCAGAGATTGGAAGGCAGAGGTTAGATACGTTTCCCTGAAACGCTCAGCTATGCATAACTACCATATAATAAATCAGGCCTAAGAACCGCCACACGGATACCACTGTTTGACACACGAAATGGAAATAAGCATGAAGTGCATATTCATTCATATGATACATGTATAAGTATATTAATGTGACTCTTGGATTTGTCTTCCAAGAAGTTGTTTGGACTCAGATTTATACTCACTTGACCTTTCGCATTCCTTCAAGTGTATAACTCTATCAACAAAACTATACATATAAGAAACACTTAAACCTTTCGCATTCCTTCAATTGTGTAACTCTATCAACAAAACTATACAATAAGAAACACTTAACTAAGAGTTTAGATACTATTCATTCATAAGAGTTTAGATACTATTCATTCATATGAGCATTCACATAAGTAAAGCCTAGTCTAACCTTTATAACAATATACATTCAACATAGAGTACATGATAGGAAGTATAAACTTGGGCCTCATGCATTTTTTAATTAATCACAATGAAACATTCATATACATGGAGGGCCATAACTTCCACAATTACTATTAAACTTAAACCAATCACAGATTCGTATCTTGATCTAATTTATTTCTCATATTCCACTTACAACTTTACAATTACAATGAATCTCAAATAAATTATAAATGAATCATAAGTTAACAACCAACCAACCACAACCCTTGCATGTTAACATGCATTCTTTATATCTCTACAAAAGCATGTAAATAATAACAAACTTGCTAGCTCACTAATAATTGTTACAATCATTGCGTTGATCTTCAAAGATTTGGTTTTACAAGTCCTTTCATGCAATGCAAAAATGGTCAACTATTGTTGAATCTTGGTGCCAAGTGGCACAAAACTTGTGGCCCATGAAAAACTTGTTGTGCCCATGTGGACTTGCCAAAACCTTGGTGCCAACAAACCCCAACACTATTAGTTGGCTCGTTCATGGTACCTTCTTCGTTAGCTTGATGATTAAGTTTTATAACTCACAAGTTAACAACCAACCAACCACAACCCTTGCATGTTAACATGCATTCTTTATATCTCTACAAAAGCATGTAAATAATAACAAACTTGCTAGCTCACTAATAATTGTTACAATCATTGCGTTGATCTTCAAAGATTTGGTTTTACAAGTCCTTTCATGCAATGCAAAAATGGTCAACTATTGTTGAATCTTGGTGCCAAGTGGCACAAAACTTGTGGCCCATGAAAAACTTGTTGTGCCCATGTGGACTTGCCAAAACCTTGGTGCCAACAAACCCCAACACTATTAGTTGGCTCGTTCATGGTACCTTCTTCGTTAGCTTGATGATTAAGTTTTATAACTCACAGTCTATCTCATAAAAAATATCCATTATTTGCTTCATGTCTTTGCAAAATTTGTCAACCCCTTACATAAGCATTTGGGAGCTCATAGTGCTACTATCTAGCCTTCTCTTGTGCTTCCAACATAGTGGTTGTCAACGTCTATATATCGGTGAAGGTTAGATACTTCTTCCATGGCCTCTTTGCGCTCTACTATTGGAAGGGAGGTTAGCGACTACTTCTTCTCATTGATATGTGCCTCACTTGCATGTATGTGACTTCATTTGTGATGAGGGCATTTTGAAGATGAGTCTAGAAAGCTATACTCAACAACCCTCGAGAATCCCTCCATGCGTGCTTGTCCTTGGTGCAACATCTTTTCCGCGAATGTAATATTTTGTTGCAACTCCTCCTACTTTGATGGTGGGGTGCTCTTCAATTTTTGTTGAAGCTCTGTGTTCTATGTCTGAAGGTGTTGCACAACTTCCTTCACCTTGTAGAGTTTATAAAATGCCAGGAGGTCAGAAGTTTCATTTGTGTTGGGGACTTTGATGTATACTTCATCCATTGTGTTGATCAACAATGTCTGCACAACTACCTCCACTTCCTGGAATTCATGGATTTCCTTGTGGGCAGCTTCCTCGTGTGCATGTCTTTGCTGGGTTTCTTGGTGCACAACCATCTCTTGGTCATGCTTCTAATGTAGTTTTGTATAGGACTCGATGAGTGTGCACTACTTGTCTCCCTACTCATTCATTATTTTTTTCATGAATACTTGCAAGTCCTGTGAAGGTTCGTGTACCAATTTTAGCTCTGCATAAGAAAATGATGGAGGTTTTGAACTTGTGGATGCCTGATAGATTGTCATGGCTAATGGGTTGAGTCGCGGGACCTTATTTTGCTAGTGCGAGTGGTGTTATCTACAAGCATCTATTCTTGGGACTTGGGATCATCTAATGGTCTAACAATGTTGAGTGCATGGCAGAGCGCACCAAATTGTTGTGTCGAATCTCGATGCAATAGTTGTTACACACCCAAATTGGATTAGACCACCTTGACGATGCTCTGAACTGGTTCTAGGGAAGGCCTTAGCTCCTGCCCTAGAGCGTTGGTGTCTATTTCATGTTCCTCCTTTTGGTGGGTCAATATCTTATGCTTGGGGGAATTCACTGTCATTAAGAGCGGAATTCTTCTTTGATGGGAATTAGGCTTGTCGGCAACAATAGACTAGACCGCGTGCCTTGTTGAGCTAGACCTGGAGGTTGGACTATGTGTTGTTTGTCCTTGTTTTCCCTTCTTGGGCGGATTGCTCTCCATGTTTGGTTGCACCCATTTCCTCTAGGCCCCTGGTTTCTTACCTACCTCTTTGGCTTGCTTTGCCTATTTTCTCTCTTGCTTCTTCTTGATTTGTGTTTCCAAGAGATATAATGATTCATGTGGCCTGGTTCGTAGTGACTCCAGTCGTAATCACATGTTGAATGTCCTCCTTGGTAATACAAAAGGGGAGAATCTCGGTAGGTATGATGAAAACATTATGGAAATCACATTCAAATTGAAGATAGTCCTCATATCTGTCAATGAGGATGCACAATATGTAGAAGGATTGCACAATTTCCTGGATCATTTATGTGCACCATAGCTGAAAATCCATGTTTTTCAAGTTCACTAGACATTCTTGTCCTAGTTATATTGTAGCTCATTAAATTTGGGCACGAGGAAAGATTGAGTGACTCGGGTGTCGTATTTTGGGCCCAATGGTGGCTTCCACACTATCATTGAGAGCAGGACTAACACCCAACTATAGTGAAACTCCTTTATGTGGTCATGTGCATCCACACAGTCTTGGATGAACTCATTCATCAAGTATCTAGCACGACACATCTTGATTCCTTGGACGCATCGCTCAATTGCTAGAATTACCCCTAGTGGGCATTCATCCTTTAGGCACTTGCACATCATTTTCTAGGTCAGTACCTGCATAGTGAAGTGAACCTGGTCATCATTGATAGCATAAAAAATTGTGCCTCTCGTTCCCCTATGTGTACCATAATTTTGGTACACTTATTCTTGCTTAGCATCTCGTGCTGCTATTTTTTCAGTAGGATCCTCCCTTGTTATGGGAAGGCCTAAGAATTGGTGTATGGTATCGATGTTGACTTGGTATGGGTGCTCTAGCCAAAGGAATATTGCATGCAACCTCATGAGTAAGATCTTGACGCATGAGTTCATATTCGGGTTGTGCCAAAAATGGGGGACATCCAATAATGTCATTATCCCTTATTTGTAGATGGGCTTGGGCCATGCCTTGGGTACCACTTTCCCTCCGACAAATATTTATGCATAATCCTCAAAACGTAGCCCTAGGAACTGCACCTAATAGTGGATGTTGTAGTGTGCATACTTGGGGATGGGAACCATGCCTAACAGAGGTCCTCTAATGTTTACCTCACTAGGGATTTTGACCTCGAGCAATCAATCAGTCATCTTTTGATCCGGATTGTATCATTATATTATTTGTCATCTATCTCAATGCTTTCATAGTGAAAAAAATTGGAGGAATTAGCTGGATCATTTTAATAACATGTCCTAATTTGGAAAATAGCTTGATCATTTTAATGACATGTTCTAATTTGGAAAATAGCTCGATCATTTTAATGACATATCCTAATTTAGAAAATTGAAGTTTGAAATCTTCTCAATCTATAAAAACTGAATTTTTTTAGGTCAAAACTTTTTCAACATTAACTTAGACCCCTTGATGCTACATCAAAACCTTTCCAAATTTTATAAAATTGATTGTTAAACCTTTAAATGTTATAACTCTAGTTGAAACAAATTTTAATTTAATTTAAAAAAAAAATCAAAACTAAATTGATGTAGATTGAGAATTATGTAATGTTTATGTTAGATTTCACAAATTCAGAAATACATTCTACCACGTTGCATTTTACGTTTGCGTTTTAACTTACAAATTTAGATATTAATCATGGGAGGTCTCTCATGTTTAATTATTTTGGAATTATGCTGACCAAAGCCGGTTGTGGGATTTATACACCGTGTAGAAATGAGTGCCTTATTGTTGAAAATAAGCTAATCAAATAGCTCTTAGTCCCAAATCGGATGTGAACCCTCAAATGGCATTCCCTATTAATACAAATGTTGATTAAAGTAGACATGCCATCCAGCTAAATCACAAAATGCTCTACATATAACATTTTCAGGCATAACTTTGCATTGCGTTGGCTAAACATTTTATTTTTGGGGTTTTTTGGCTAGAATTAGGAGATGTAAATTTGGAAAAAATAGCTATTTTATGTTGTTTAAATTGCATTTTTGAATGTATAAATGGATTCAGCTTGCTAAAAAAACCCTGAAGCACTTGGATTATACAAACTTAGCTATTCAAATCTGCAGATCTAATCATTCCTCACAAGATTTCGAGAAAAATCAAACTAAAAATTTGTGCACCCAACTCTATCACCGAGGATGCCCTTACATACGCGAGATCATAGTGGTACTAACGGGCCTTCTCTTGTGCTTCCAACATAGTGGTTGTCAACATCTATTGGTCGAAGTGGGAAGATGCAATATATTGGTGAAGGCCAGATACTTCTTCCATGGCCTCCTTGCACTCTACTATTGGAAGGGAGGTTAGCGACTACTTCTTCTCATTGATATGTGCCTCACTTGCATGTTTGTGAATTCATTTGTGATGATTTCGAGGGCATTTTGAAGATGAGTCCAGAGATGGAAACTATACTCAACAACCCTCGAGCATCAATCCACGCATGTTTGTCCTTGATGCAACATATTTTCCGCGGATGTAATATTTTGTTACAACTCCCCCTACTCTGATGGTGGGGTGCTCTTCAATTTTTGTTGAAGCTCCATGTTCTATGTTTGAAGGTGTTGCACAACTTCCTTCACCTTGCAGAGTTTATAAAATGCCAGGAGGTCAGAAGTTTCATCAGTCGTATTGTGGGCTTTGATGTATACTTCATCCATTGTGATGATCGACAATGTATGCACAACTACCTCCGCTTCATGGCATTCCTGGATTTCCTTGTGGGCAGCTTCCTCTTGTGCATGTCTTTGTTGGGTTTCTTGGTGCACAACCATCTCTTGGTTATGATTCTGATGTAGTTCTGTATAGGACTGGATGAGTGTGCACTACTTGTGTCCCCACTCATTCATTATTTTTTCCATGAATACTTGCAAGTCCTGTGAAGGTTCATGTGTCAAGTTTAGCTCTGCATAAGGAAATGATGGAGGTTTTGAACTTATGGATGCCTCATAGACTGTCAGGACTAATGGGTTGAGCCGCATGACCCTATTTTTCTAGTGTGAGTGGTGTTATCTACAAGCATTTGTTCTTGGGACTTGGTATCATCTAATGGTCTAACAATGTTGAGTGCATGGAAGAGCACACCAAATTGTTGTGTCGAGTCCCGATGCAATAGTTTTTACACGCCCAAATTGGATTGGACCACCTTGATGATGCTCTGAACTAGTTCTAGGGAAGGCCTTGGCTCCTGCCCTAGAGCATTGGTGTCTATTTCATGTTCCTCCATTTGGTGGGTCAATATCTTATGCTTGGGGAACTTCATTGTCATTTAAGAGGGGAATTCTTCTTTGATGAGAATTAGGCTTGTCGACAACGATGGACTAGATGTGTGCCTTGTTGATCTAGACCTCGAGGTTGGACTATGTGTAGTCTATCCTTGTTTTCCCTTCTTGGGTGGAGTGCTCTCCATGTTTGGTTGCACCCATTTCCTCTAGGCCCATGGTTTCTTACCTACCTCTTTGGCTTTCTTTGCCTATTTTTGCTCTTGCTTCTTCTTGATTTGTGTTTCCAATAGATATAATGATTCATGTGGTGTGGGTCGTAGCGACTCCAACTGTAATCACATGTTGAGTGTCCTCCTTGGTAATACACTATCGGTAGGAGTCTACAGATATACAAGTGGTATGATGAAAACATTATGGAAATCACATTCAAATTGAAGATAGTCCTCATATATGTCAACTAGGCTGCACAATATGCAGAAGGATTGCACAATTTCCTTGGATCATTTATGTGCACCATAGCTGAAAATCCATGTTGTTCAAGTTCACTAGACATTCTTGTCCTAGCTATATTGTAGCTCATTAAATTTGGACACGGGGAAAGATTGAGTGACTCGAGTGTCATATTTTGGGCCCAATGGTGGCTTCTACACTATCATTGAGAGTAGGAGTAACACCCAACTATAGTGAAACTCCTTTTTGTGGTCTCGTACATCCACACAATCCTGGATGAACCCATTCATCAAGTATCTAGCACAACACATCTTGATTCCTTGGACGCATCACTCAATTGCTAGGATTACCCCTAGTGGGCATTCATCCTTTCGGCACTTTCACATCATTTTCTAGGTCAGTACCTGCATAGCAAAGTGAACTTGGTCATCATTGATAGCATAAAAAATTGTGCCTCTCGTTCCCCTATGTGTACCATACTTTTGGTACACTTATTCTTGCTTGGCATCTCGTGCCGCTATTTTGTCACTAGGATCCTCCCTTGTTATGGGAAGGCCTAAGACTTGGCGTATGGTATCGATATTGACTTAGTATGGGTGATCTAGCCAAAGGAATCTTGCATGCAACCTCATGAGTAAGATCCTGACGCATGAGTTCATATTCGGGTTATGCCAAAAATGGGGGACATCTAATAATGCCATTATCCTTAATTTGTAGATGGGCTTGGGCCATGCCTTGGATACCACTTTCCCTCCTATAAATATTTATGCATAAGCCTCAAAGCGTAGTCCTAGGAACTACACCTAATATTGGATGTTGTAGTGTGCATACTTGGGGCTAGGAACCATGTCTAACAGAGGTCCTCTAATGTTTACCTCACTAGGGATTTTGACCTCGAGCATTTGTGCTTCCTTTACTTCTTTGACTTTAGCTCGTGATTTGGGCTTGCTTGAGGAAGCCATTACTGTGGTCGACTCTTGGCTTAGCTGACTTGTTGTGTTGCTACAACTTAATCTTGAGCTATGCTCTGTCTCATTGTCCCAACTGTGAACTGTGCTTCCTTTACTTCTTTGACTTTAGCTCGTGATTTGGGCTTTCTTGAGGAAGCCATTACTTTGATCGACTCTTGGCTTAGCTGACTTGTTGTATTGCTACACCTTAGTCTTGAGATATGCTTTGTCTCATTGTCCCAACTGTGAACTGTGCTTCCTTTACTTCTTTGACTTTAGCTCATGATTTGGGCTTTCTTGAGGAAGCCATTACTCTAGTCAACTCTTGGCTTAGCTGACTCGTTGTATTGCTACACCTTAGTCTTGAGCTATGCTCTGTCTCATTGTCCCAACTGTGAACTGGAAGGGTTGAGTGCATTGAACACTCAACACAGATCCACTCAATCCACACTGCACTCAGCTCTGGTTTCTCTAAACTTAGCCCTCTACGCACTTCAAACATTTATTTTGACTCACTCTGAACTCTGCAATCGATAAATAGTTGTGTAGTGGTGTAGCAAGAATGTTAAATACTTGTGTGAGAACCTCCCTCCATTAATTTCACTTCCCTAGCTATCCACTCAGATTTGTGCCCATTGTTAATGCTAACTAGTGATATGTTGTCCTGCCATAACCATCTATGCACCTTTTGGTAAATGTTTCCATAACTAAATTTTCGTTCTTTGTGCCATCATGATATATCATAGCCCAACTTCCCATCTCTTCACTGCTTTAGGAGCCTATGTGTCTTGTTGTCCATCTGTGGGATCCAATTGTCGTGTCCTTTAGTATTTACTCTGGCAAAAAGTTTTTTGAATCTTCTAAATCTGTGTGGGTATGACCTGTCTTGTCCCGCAGATTACCTAGATCCATTGTATCCTTCTAATCATTGTGTACTTATAATTGCCTTTAATCCTACCTACCTAACTCTTACTCTACACTACCATTGAAACTTCATCCATTCATGACACATCCGACCATGGGGCTGTAATATGCCTTCAACCGACTACCATTGATCAATCCTTTGAGGGGTTGACTTTTGTTGCGCTAGCCTCACTGATGTATACAAATCTAAAGGGTCCTAACCAACGCTTTTGTAGCTTACCTAGATGCTTCAAGAACCTATTGTCATACAATAATACTAAGGATCACGGTTGTAGAGTCTTGTGTCCAAAGTTGCGATCATGTCGGACTTTTGGTTTCCATTTCTCCACCATTTGGTTGTGTCCCGTAATCAATTAGTCATCTTTTGATCCGGAATGGATCATTATATTATTTGTCATCTATCTCAATGCTTTAAAAGTGAAAAAAAATTGAAGGAATTAGCTGGATCATTTTAACAACATGTCCTAATTTTAAAAATAGCTTAATCATTTTAATGACATATCTTAATTTGGAAAATTGGGATTTAAGATCTTCTCAATCCATAAAAACTGAATTTTTTTTAGTTCAAAACTTTCTCAACATTAACTTAGACCCCTTGATGCATCAAAACCTTTCCAAATTTTATAAAATTAATTGTTAAACCTTTAAAACTTATAACTCTAGTTGAGACAAATTTTGATTTAATTTAAAAAAAAAAATCATCAAAACTAAATTGATGTAGATTGAGAATTATGTAATGTTTATGTTAGAATTCACAAATTCCGAAATACATTCTACCACGTTGCATTTTACGTTTGCGTTTTAACTTACAAATTTAGATATTAATCATTGGAGGTCTCTCAGGTTTAATTATTTTGGAATTCTGTTGACCAAAGCCGGTTGTGGCATTTCCACACCGTGTAGAAATGGGTGCCTTATTGTTTAAAATAAGCTAATCAAATAGCTCTTGGTCCCAAATCTGATGTGAACCCTGAAATGGCATTCCCGATAAATACAAATGTTGATTAAAGTAGACATGCATCCAGCTAAATCACAAAATGCTTTACATATAGCATTTTCAATGCATACCTTTTGAATTGTCATTAAAAAGGTGTTTAGTTTAGGTTAAACGTATAGATTTTTATTTTTTTTGTTGGAATAAGGTCATGTAAATTTGGAAAAATATAGCATTTTCAATGCATACCTTTTGAATTGTCATTAAAAAGGTGTTTAGTTTAGGTTAAACGTATAGATTTTTATTTCGCTGGAATAAGGTCATGTAAATTTGGAAAAAAAAAAAAATTTTTGTTGTTTAAATTGTATTTTGAATGCATAAATGGATTTAGCTGGCTTAAAAATTTCTGAGACACTTGGATTATTCAAACTTAGTCACTCAAATCTGTAAAAAATCAAACAAAAAATCACCATAAAACACCCAAAAATAAAACGCTTAGCTTTACTCTCATTAAAAGTAAGTGTCAAGTGTCAATTGATTGTGCAGGTCTGCATGTTTGGCAATGTGGTATAATCGTACAACCCCCAAAAAGTCGATTTCTTATAAACTTAGCTTATCCCAGAGCAGATTTTTTTTTTTTGTTGAATCAGGTCATGTAAATTTGGACAAAAACGCTATTTTTTGTTGTTTAAATTGTATTTTTGAATGTATAAATAGATTTAGCTGGCTTAAAATCTCAGACACTTGGATTATGCTAAACTTAACCACTCAAATCTGTAAAAAATCAAACAAAAAAATCTCCATAAAACACCCAAAATAAAACGTTTAGCTTTACTCTCATTAAAAGTAAGTGTCAACTGATTGTGCAGGTCTGCATGTTTGGCAATGTGGTATAATCGTACAACCCCCAAAAAGTCGATTTATAAACTTAGTTTATCCCTCGTAGCAACATCGAATCCTCCGAGAGTACTGCTTGTAAGATGCTTGGGATTCCGAAACAGCAGAGGACATATGAACTTTTGGACTTCCAAAATTTCGAAACTTAGAATATGTAACAGTATGTATACAGTTCGAAACCAGGAAGTGCAAGCGAAATCACAGAATGTATGTACATGGAGACTGAACGATTGACAAGGCAACGTACTCCAACCATTGTCGACATAACAATAAGTACTTCGAATTCCGTTTCTTTCTTTAACAATAAGTACGACCAAGAGGAATAATTATAGTCGGTGAGCCGAGGATGATGAGTGTGCCTGATAAACAATTTAAGCTTGTGAACTGCATGCATGCCACATTGCCATGTTGACTGCGGGAACGACTTCTAACAATCGAGTATAAACATCATCGACCTAGCTACTCATTGAACGTCATCTGTGCAGGGCTGTAGTAGTTTTGCATGGGTGAGAGTTGGTCTTCGTTTTACTGGGTAGTACTGTAAACCCTAAAGCCCTGGTTCAAATGTACTGCTAAACCCTAAAGCCGTGGTTCAAATGTCATTCAAATTTCTAGGGAAATGATCTTGCTCTTTCGTGGGTTTTTAACCGTCCATCCCATCGTCTTCGACGTGTACGTGAAGTTCCTTCTCAGCCTCTCCTTCCCACACGGAGAGGACACCTCTGAGATATACAGAGTTGCTCTTTCGTGCGTCTTTGTGCTTGGGTTTTTAAGCGTCCATCCCATCGCCTTCGACGTGTACGTGAAGTTTCCTTCTCATCCTCTCTTTTTCACAGAGAGGACGCCTTACACAGAGATCACAACTATCATTTAAAAAAAGAACATCAAAGAAAACCTACAAAGGTCACAACCTTATATTTTTATCAAGAGATACTTCAATGCATCACGGGGAGAGGAGGTGATGACGACGACGACAACTCTGAGAGCAATCTTCGCTCGCTTTTTTAAGGCAAAAAAGTGGATCTTGAATCTGACCAGATTTTTAGGAGTAGCTTGAGTTTTTGCATGAATCACAGTTTCAAAACCTTATTCTTGGGGATTTGCCTACCCGAAAAAGTAACTCTAGAAAAAAGATTGCTTGAGAATTAACCCACTCCTAGATAAATATCTTATCCAACTATTAAGTTCACTCAAAAACATTAAGCATTAATATGAGAGCTCTTTTATATTTATGAAAAGATGCATGAACATTGTGAATGTGCAAGAACACATTGGAAGATGTATATTTAATTTATATATCAATATCCATTAAAGGTAAAAGTTTGTACATGATAATTTATAATATGTAAAGATGACAAGGGACTTAGCTAAATCATACCAAAGAATATTTTAAAAGAAGAAAAGAAGGAAAAAGAAAAATAATTATAAGACACCAATCCAAGAAGACCAGGAATAATGAAGAAGTTTAAGAAGATGGAAGATTCTTGGCCTAGACTTCTTGATATGGAGAAGCATTTCTATCATTCAAGGTTGTAAAGGAATGTGTATTGGGCATGAAGTCGCGAGAGTAATTGGGTGTATGATGCCTCATGGGTCTATCATGTGAGCTTGGATGTTGGCCATGGGACCTCTTCCTACTTGTGTGAAAGGGATGGAAGAGGTAATCAACTTGGTGCAAGTGGATCTGGGGAAGTGGCCTCTAGTAAGTCATCGACAAAGGTCGAAGATCTCCCAAATGAAGAGGGAGAAGCATCGCTAGTCCTAGAGAGAACCAAGTGAATATTTGAAGAGACAAAAGAATCATCCTTTGATCTCGATGAAAAATTGGTGGGAGAAAACTCTAATTTGGGTGAGAGGGACCCTCAAGCCACAAGATAATTGTAATGTGATGTAATCTCGGGATGGATGAGTCGATCACTAGTTTGAGGATGAGTACTACTAAAGTTTGGAAGAAAGTGACTCTTTAGGCTCGAAATGGACTTGAGGTAGACTTTGTATTTGTATTATGAATATCCTTGTTTATCTCAATGTTGGAGAGAGTAGGAGCATCCACTGAAAAAATATGCGGGACTAATGGTCTATCAACATCAAGGTCAATGAGGTGAAGTAATGAAAAATCCCTCACCTACCATCATGAATTGATCCCACATCATGCATGCTCCATAGAGGACTTGAAAGAAAGATATGGATATCTACGAACATCACTCTATGAGTTTTCCATTTGTCTAAGAATGTGTATTATCATTGCCACTTGAAAGATCACTAAAGAAATGAGTGGTGTTGTCCCAAATTTTAGAAGAGTGATAACATGAGGGTTTGATCTCCTGGCATGAAGATGTTTGGATAACATTGTGAGAAGAACTATTTATATCATATTTCGATCTACTTCTGGAAGGTATTCCCAAAACCTTACACCTATATAAGAGGGTAGGTGTGATTTGTGAGTGAAAAAGTCATATCTTCAATTAAAAGTCTCGAAACCTAGAAGCTAAAAAACATTGATTTCCAAGGGTGCTAAGAGACACATACCCCTTACTCGATCTAGCCTCTACTAGAGTCAATCTAAATCATGTTCTAGAGAAGAGGACTCCCAAATATACATATGAAGAGAATACCTCAAAATTCTCACCTATGTTAGTAAGAAGCACATTTCCTACCTCCCTTTTATGAATGTTAAAGGCCGTGACTTTTGTTTACCCAGATTAAGCAAAAATTGATGAGTGTCACATAAGAAAGCTAAGATGTCAAGCTGTCTTTGGAGGCCCCTCACTGAGCACAACATGAGGATAGTGTCATATGCAAATAAAAGAATGAGAATAAAGACTTTGAAGAAAAGAATGCATCCACGGCAACCAATGAATTTTATATGATTTCCTCTAGTTCATCAATGTAGAGTCCAAAAAGTGTAGAAGATGGTGGGAAACCTTGTTTAACTTCTAGTACTTTGGATATACCCTATCTCACCAATCCCCATCTACACCTTTCTATCAATGGTATTATAAAGTGTCATCATAAGAGAGACCACCAAGGGTGGAAGATCAAAACCCTATGAACTAATAGGTGTCAAGGAACTATGTCAAATGCCTTATGAAAGTCCCCAAAGCAACAATATAATTTATGCTTGTTTGAATTAACCTCCTAGATGATGGAAGACAAAGAAAACATATAATCATTAGCATGATGGTTCCTCCTTAATCTTGTTTATCCTTAATCCCTCAACCTCTTTATCTATGCCTTTGTGGAGATGTGAATTTCATTGTTGTGACAAAGATATTGGACCCAGATGGCCAACCATAATAGTAGTTACTAGGATCATTATGGTCTCCATTTTTATAGCCAAAGGAATGCAAATCTAAAGTAGTGCAAAAAGAAGTACGTTTAAGAGATATCTACATGACAAGTATTAAGCACCTATAATTGAAAAAATGCAATTAGAGAATAAATAGAAAAGATGGTATAGTTGGGACGTAAGGAGAGAGAATTACATGAAGTTAGGAGAAGTGTAAATGGGAGAACATAAAATGGATTATAGGCATGGTTCCCAACTAGCCTCTCACAAAAGTCTCAAATTCCAACCACTTTGTGATTTTGTGCTCATTTGTTCTCATTCTCAAAGCTTCCACCACCTACCATACTATTGAGAGAAACTTTAAAGATGAAGTGGTGTTTAAGTGTCAAACAATATTGAGCATAGTCAGAACATTCTAGTTGGTTAGTGTTGTCCCAATTAGTGCATGGAAGCTTAGTGCTTCTTCAAAATATGCCTTTTTTATCTATCACTAGACATATCAATGCCTTAAGTGAAATTCCATCAGTTGGTGGTTGGTGAATAGAATTATACGACTACACCTTTAGTACCTAAGGCATCTTTACCAAACAATGTCATTCTTAGATTGATCCACCAAGAGATACTTAACATATATGCTAACATATGCATTCAAACTTTATTATATCTACATAAGGCCATTGCCATAAAATTTCATCAACCCGCTCTATGACAATATATTGTAAATTTTTCATAACTTCTTTCAGTTGCTCAAAACATAGTTATTCTCATTAAGAGATGAACATGTCACTTGTGGGAACTTAATCTATGTGGGGAGTATAACAATCATTCCTCCTAACCCACGAGCTAGGACCCAATTGAAAATATTTTAGAGTATATGTCGAAGTCACCTTATAGTAATAATTAGGTGACTTTCAACTGCTCTACATTCTCATTTAGATTTATGTCATATGCTTAGAATGTTCCTATTTTACTTTGATTTTAGTGGTTTGTGTTGACTATTGTTAGTTTGGGGTTTCAAACCCAAGGTTCAAAAGGATTTTGTACTCACCAAATACTCCATGTATGCCACCATATTCAATACTATTCAAGGACTGAATAAGGTCTCATCTGAGATGCACATGAGAATTACAAAGACCGAATGTTTGTGCATAGCATGATGGAACAATACAGACAAGAAACACTCAACTAAGAGCTAGGCATTAGATATTATTCATTCATATCAACATTCACATAAGTAACGCATAGTCTAACCACTATAACAACATACATCCAAAACATAGTACATGATATGGAGTATAAACTTCGGCCTCATGCCTTCTTTCATTAATCACAATGAAACATTATGATACATGGAGGGTCGTAGCCTACACAAAGACTCATTAAAATAAACTAGAGATCAAATATTTAGATCTTGATTTAATTTCTCTCTCGTGATTCCACTTATAGCTCTATTACAATTACAATCAATCTCAAATGAACCAAAAGTTAACTGTAACCAATCAACCACAACCCTTACTTGTTCACATGCTTTCCTTATATCTCTATAGAAGCATGGAAATCATAACAAACTTTTCAACTCACTAACAACCTTGACCATGACCAATCGGGCAATTACAAAAATGGTTACAAGCATTATGTTGATCTTCAAAGATTTGATATGCATGCAATCTTTACAAGTCCTTGTGCGCAATGCAAAAATGGTTGGTGCATGTAGTAGAAAATAGGAAACGGGCGTTGAATCTTGGTGCCATGCAATACAAAAATTTTGGCACGTGCAAGACAAAACTTTGTAGCACATGTGCAAAGGTAGAATTTTGGTGGGCATGTGGATCTTAAACCTTGGTGCCAACAGCCCCCAAGACTATTATTTGTCTATCCAGTTTCAATCTCTATTTCATTACAAGCAATGGAGGCTATGTATGGTAACCTTCTTTGGTAGCCTCGACGATGAAGTTTTGAACTCATAGTCTCTCTCGATAAAAAATCTCCATTACTTCCTTCCATGTCTTTTGCAAAATTTGTCAATCTTTGTTGGTGTGGTCAACCCAATTGTAGGATTAATCTGTGCACCCAATTCTATCACAAGGGTTTCCCTTCTATGTGCATATGCAAGAGCATAGTGGTTCTATTGGGACTACTCTTGTGCTTCCAACATTGTGGCCATCAATGTTTATTGGCCATCATCGACAAATGCAATCTATCAGTTAAGGCCATATACCTATGCCATGGATTCCCTGCACTCTATGGGTGGAATGGAGGTTAGCACCTACTTCTTCTCATTGATATGTGCCTCACTTTCATGTATGTGATCTTAACTTGTGTTGATTTCAGGGGAATTTTATAGATGTTTCTAGAGATGGAAGTTGTACTCAATGACCCCCAAGAATCACTCCACACGCACTTGTCCTTGGTGCATGATATTTTCTGTGGCCACAATATTTTGTTGCAAAATCCCTTGCTTTGATGGTGGGGTACTATTCAATTTTTGTTGAATCTTTTAGGTTTTGTCTTTATAGGTGTTTGGACAACTTCCTTCACCTTCATAGTTTTTGTTTTTCACCGGGAGGTCAGAAGTTTCCTCAGCCATGATGAGGACTTAGGCATATACTTCATCCATTGTGTTGATCAACAACATATGTGCCTCCGCTTCATGGTGTTCCCGTATTTCCTTGTATGCAACCACATCATGCACATGTCTTTGTTGGGTTTCCTAGTGCGCATCCATCTATTGTTCATTCTTTTGTTGCAGTTCTATATAGGACTAGATCATTGAGTGCATGTTGTGTGTCCCTCAACTCATTCATTATATATACCATGAATACTTGCAGGTCCTATGAAGGTACAAGCACCAAGTCCTGCTCTGCAGAACTCTTTGATGCCTCAAAGGCTGTCAGGGCCAATGGGTTGAGCCGCAGGGCCCTCTTTTTCATACTATCGTGTGGTGATGTAGCACCAGTGGTGCTACCTATGAGCATATGTTCTTCGGAGTGGTGCTACCTGCGAGCATCTATTCTTGGGACTTGGGATCTCCTGATGGTATAGGAATGTTGAGTGCGTGGAAAATTTCACCCAATTTTTGTGTTTAGTCTCAATGTAGTAGTTGTTGCATATCCAAATTGGATTGGAGCACCTTGATGATGCTCCGAACTAGTTCTAGGGAAATCTTTGGCTCCTACTTTTGTGTCTATTTCATGTTCCTCCATCTGGTGGGTTAGTATCCTGCACTTGGTAGACTTCACCATCGTCTGAGAGGGTACTTCCTTTTTGATGGGCACCAGGCTGGTTGACAGTGATAGACTAGGCACATGCCTTACTAAGCTAGACTTGGAGGTTGGGCTCTGCATAGTTCGTTCTTGTTTTCCATTACTAGGTGAAGTGTTCCATGTGTCTAGTTTCACCCATTTCCTTTGGACCTATTATTTCTTACCTACCTCTTTGGATTTCTCTGCCCATTTATGCTCTTGCTTCTTCTTGGTCCATGTTTCCAAGAGCTCTAATTCTTTGTCTAGCATGGGTCACAATGACTCCAACCACTATGCAACTGCATATTGAATGCCCTCCCTGATAATACAAAAAGGGAGGATCTCAGCAAGAGTCTACGGATTTGTGAGTGGGGTGATGAAAACATTATGCAAATGACATTCAAAATGAAGATATTCCTTGTACCTATCAATAGAGTTACACAATATGCATAAGGCTTGTACAATCGCTTAGATCATTTATGTGTACCATAGTTGAAAATCCATGTCATTCTTGCACTGGACATTCTTGTCTTGAATATATTGTAGCTCATTGAATTTGGGCACGAGGAAATATTGAGTGACTAGGGGTGTCATATTTTAACTGGTGGCAACTTCCACACTATTATCATTACGAAAGGTAGGAGTAACACCCAACTATAGTGAAACTCCTTTCCATGGTCCTGTGCATCCACACAATCTTGGATGAACCCATTCATCAAGTATCACACCCAACACATCTTGATGCCTTGAACGCATCACACAGCTACTAGGATTACCCCTAGTGGGAACTCATCCTTTTGGCACTTGCACATAATTTTGCAGGCCAGTACCTACATAACAAAGTGAATATGGTCGTTATTGACAGTGAAAATAAACACACCTCTTGTTCCCATGTGTGTACCATATTTTTGGTACATTTCTTGCATGGAATCTCGTGTCGCTACTGCTTTAGTAGGATCCTCCCCTATTCTAGGAGGGCCCAAGACTTGGCGTATGGTTTTGATGTCGACATTGTGTGGGTGGTCTAGACAGAGGAGTCCTCCATGCAACTTGTTGAGTAAGAAATTGACACATGAGTTAATATTCAGGTTGCGCCCAAAATGGGGGACATCTAATAGTGTCATTATCCACAACTTGTAGATGGGTTTTTCCCATGAATTGGGTACCACTTTCCTCCTGCAAGGATTTCTGCATAAGCATCAAAGTGTAGTTATGTAATTGAACCCCATCCTAGATAGTTGTAGTCCATGTAATTTGAGGTTGTGTCCATTCCAACAGAGTTCTCCATGTTAACCCTCAATAGGGATTTCAACCTGAGGCATTTTTGCTTCCTTTCCTACTTTGAATTTAGCTTGTGCTTTGGGCTTGCTTGAGGAAGTCATTATTCTGGTTGAATTTTGGCTCAGCTCACTTGTTGTACTGCTACACCCTGGTCCTAAGACATGTTCTATCTCATTGTCCCAACTATGAATTTGAAGGGTTTCATGCACTAAACACTCAGCACATACCTACTCAGTCCACACTCCACTTAGTTTTGTTTGCTCTGAACTCAAGTCTCTACTTGCTCTGAATTCTGCATTTGGCTCAATCTGATCTTTGCAATCGATAAATAGTTGTGTGGTTGTGTAGTGGTATAGTGGGAATGTTAAATACTTGTGCAAGAAATTCCCTCCATTATTTTCACTTGCCTATATGTCCACTCAATTTTTCACCCATCATTAATGCTGACTAGTGATATGTTGTACTGCCATAACTATAGATGCATCGTTTTGTAAATATTGCCATAACTGGTTTTGTTCTCTATTCCATCGTGACCTATCCTCTAGCCCAATTTCCTATCTCTTCACCTCTTTAGGAGACTTTTTGTTATGTCATCCACCTATGGGATCCAACTATCCTATCCTTTAGCATTTACTCTAGCAATTAACCCTTAAAGTTTTCTGAATCTTCTAAATCTACATGGGTATGACATGTTTTATCCCAGACATTTCCTAGATTTGTCCTATACTACTAATCATTGTGTAATTATAACTTCCTTTACTCCTACCTTCCAACTCTTACTCTACACTAACCTTGAAACTTCATCCATTCATGGCACATCCAACACCTACCGTTCATAATATGCCTTCAGCTAACTACCATTGATCAACCCATTGAGGGGATGACCTTGGAGTGTCACTAACTTTTGTTTTGCTAGCCTCACTAACATATACAAGTCTGAAGGGTCCTAACCAACACATATGTAGCTTTAACTGGAGCTTGGAACCTTGTTGCTGTCATAAATAATGCTTCAAGGACTTATTGTAGAGTTTTGTACCCCAATGCTGAATCATGTAAGGCCTTTTTCTCTCAAGCTTCCACCATCTGGTTGTGTCCTAATCAATCAAATTTCCAATTCCAATAATAACTCATCCAACCATCTTTGTAGTGACTGCTCATCCAACATTTGTGTTGCAACCACAATTATAAGGCTTGGTACCACAAATTCTACTGGCATTACCACTTATTTTCAATAGACTAACCAAAACAACATGTGTTTAATTAATCTCTTGCAAGTAGTTCTATATACCCATAATACTATTGTAATCCATCGATCCCACCAATAAGCAGTAAGCATTTCATACCTTTGGTTAGTGCATGTCTAACACTGCTGAATGCCTCGATAGTTCCATTGGCCTATTGTTGTAGGGTCTAGTCGGGTTCTCGCCAACTAGACCTGTCAGTTGAACAACTAAGTCGACTACAAAATTTGGTCGAACAAATAGTTAAGTCAACCAACCAACGGCAAACAACTCATAACCGTGATAACAGTATATATATATATATATATATATATATATATATATATATGGCTATAACATAAAGAGAGGTTGTTTTATCTATCTAATTAAATGCATTGATGGTTCTACCAGTTCTTATGTATGCTTTCATGTGTCTCTATGTGTACTTGTATATGACGTTATATAATATATGTTGCTCTGTGTAAGGATATAACGATAACTGTCTACTTTCCCTTAGATTACAATATTGGTTTTGTTGTCGGTAGTTATGAAATTGGGCATGAATAAAGAAAAAGGCACATAGATGTTAACCTTGGAAGACATACACAAATTGTGGGAGCGTAAAATTACCAATTATATTAAAAACTACACAAGAAGAAACTGACTGATGTTGATTGAAGAACATACCTAGTTCTTTTGAGAGATGCATGAACGATTCCTGGAGGCCACTCCATAAGCATTGTACAACTATCAAAATCAATGTAATGTGTAAACTCACTCTCGATGAACAATTGATGCACACAATCATAAATGGAGGAAGAAAACCTCGAACGAGTGGTTTGAAAATATCATGCATGATTAGATTGAAGAAAATGTGATAGAAGATAGAGAGTCAGTCGAAACCATAAAAAATGATTCTACACAGAATTGCATGATAGGTTTGCACCATCCCATCCTTGCTTCATAAGTTTCTTTTAGACAAGGGAGTCAAGAACATTGTCGAATACCGACCCCTTCTAAAATTCTCCCTTCAATCTAAATTGGCAAGAAAAGCAAGAAGAGTTGGAAGAATTTTTGGAAGCTAACTATAAAGACACAAGAGAAGTTTGGGATTACTTTCTAAAGAAATGAAATCATCTAGAATGAGTAACATTGATGATCGCAAGTAATTCAATATGACAATGGGGGGTTGGACAATCCGTGAGATGATATAATTCATTCCGGAAAGTACACCCATGTCGAAAAATTTTGAGGATCGAAGGTATGTATATTTTCCAGCTTCAAATGTCCATCTTCCAAGACCTATCGTATGAAATGGTACCTTATTTGTATATGTTTCATCTTGAATGGAAGAGACCGAAGTTTTGCAAGATGAATGGAACTCTACTTTTCACAATACAACCTTTTATTCTCATGCTTCTTACCCAATTCCTCCTCAAACCTCTGTAACCAAATCACAGAATGTATGTACATGGATACTGAACGATTGAAAAGGCAACGTACTCCAACCATTGTCGACATAACAATAAGTACTTCGAATTCAGTTTCTTTTCTTTTCAATAAGTAATGACCAAGAGGACGAAGATAGTCGATGAGCTTGGGATGGATGACTGTGCCTGGATAAACAATTTAAGCTTGTGAACTGCATGCATGCCACATTGCCATGTTGACTGCGGGAACGACTTCTAACAATCGAGTATAAACATCATTCGACCTATCTACTCATTGAACGTAATTCGTGCAGGGCTGCAGTAGTTTTGCATTGGTGAGAGTTGGCGTTCGTTTTACTGGGTAGTACTGTAAACCCTAAAGCCCTGGTTCAAATGTACTGCTAAACCCTAAAGCCGTGGTTCAAATGTCATTCAAATTTCTAGGGAAATGATCTTGCTCTTTCGTGGGTTTTTAACCGTCCATCCCATCGTCTTCGACGTGTACGTGAAGTTCCTTCTCAGCCTCTCCTTTCCACACGGAGAGGACACCTCTGAGATATACAGAGTTGCTCTTTCGTGCGTCTTTGTGCTTGGGTTTTTAAGCGTCCATCCCATCGCCTTCGACGTGTACGTGAAGTTTCCTTCTCAGCCTCTCTTTTTCACACAGAGAAGACGCCTTACACAGAGATCACAACTATCATTTAAAAAAAGAACATCAAAGAAAACCTACAAAGGTCACAACCTTATATTTTTATCAAGAGATACTTCAATGCATCACGGGGAGAGGAGGTGATGACGACGACGACAACTCTGAGAGCAATCTTCGCTCGCTTTTTTAAGGCAAAAAAGTGGATCTGAATCTGACCAGATTTTTAGGAGTAGCTTGAGTTTTTGCATGAATCACAGTTTCAAAACCTTATTCTTGGGGATTTGCCTACCCGAAAAAGTAACTCTAGAAAAAAGATTGCTTGAGAATTAACCCACTCCTAGATAAATATCTTATCCAACTATTAAGTTCACTCAAAACATTAAGCATTAATATGAGAGCTCTTTTATATTTATGAAAAGATGCATGAACATTGTGAATGTGCAAGAACACATTGGAAGATGTATATTTAATTTATATATCAATATCCATTAAAGGTAAAAGTTTGTACATGATAATTTATAATATGTAAAGATGACAAGGGGACTTAGCTAAATCACATTTCAAAGAATATTTAAAAAAGAAGAAAAGAAGGAAAAAGAAAAATAATTATAAGACACCAATCCAAGAAGACCAGGAA
>SNQJ01S0001469.1:144437-159144 GCA_010110895.2 Picea sitchensis
TATATATATATATATATATATATATAACCTTCACTTGCCAACTTCCCTATTGAAATTAGATTTTTCCTTAGATATGATGCATGTCTTACCTCTTTCAATAACCATTGGTTTCCATTCTTTTGCTTTATTTGTACCTTACCCATTCCAACAAAATTGCATTGTGCATCATCACCCAAATGAACCTGTCCAAAATCACCTTGAACATAATCTAGAAAATGTTTAATATGGGGTGTGGCATGAAATGAAGCCCCTGGATATACTATCCAAGACTCATAAATATTGTTTATAGAAAGAATCAAAGCATCTTGTAACACATCCCATGTTACATTTGCTTCCTGAATTTTCTCCTGTTGTCCATCTCTTTATTTCTTTGAAGCTCTACAATCTTTCTTCAAATGTCCTTTCTTCCAACAATTCCTTCACTCTATTTTTCCTAGTCTGGATTTGGATCTGCCCTTCCTAGAATTCTTGTGGTTCCCTGAGCCCTTTCCTCTATCATTTTGTCTTCCCCTATTCTCCATGTTTAACGCATTACCTGATGTCTCACCTGTGTTTTTCCGTCGCATTTCCTCGCTAAGGATAACACCAACAACATCATCAAATTTTAGAGTGTTTGAACCACATATAGAGTTACTTACAGCCATGACCAAGCCATTCCATCTTTCTGGTAATGAGCACATGATTAGAAGATCCCTAACCTCATCATCAAAGTCCACTTTTACAGAACTTAGTTGATTAGTAACCATATTAAATTCATTTAAATGATCTAAAATAGACCCACCTCCTGACATCTTCATATTAAATAATCGCTTCATTAGAAATACCTTATTGGACGCCAAGGGTTTTTCATAAATTTTAGCCAATGCTTCCATTAGCTCCTTCATTGTATTTTCTTTTGAAATATTGAAAGCCACCGATGTTGGGAGGCTCAGCCGTATTGTTCCTAGTGCCTTTCTATCAAGAACCTCTCATTCTTCTTCATTCATGGTTGTCGAATTCTTTGTTATTCCGCCCAATGGTAGGAATAGATCCTTCTGATATAAATAATCTTCCATCTACATCTTCCATAACTAGTAGTTTTGGTCGTTAAATCTCTCGACCCTAAACTTTCCATCTTTCACCATTGCTCCCACTTGAACTAGAAACCCTCTTTATTTCATGTGAGTTACCTTTCACTCTGACACTCGTTGTTAGAAAAATAGGATCACGGATCAATAAAATAAAGCAAATGCAGAAATAAAACACAAAAGCTACACAATAAAATAGAGACATAGATATACGTGGTTCACCCAGTGTGGGCTACGTCCACTAGAGAAATTTTTAGGTCCTTCCTTTATTATTATCCAAAAAATGAAGGGATACAACCTACACCACACCTGTTGTAACTTCCTCTTCTTTCTCTCACAATCTTCTCTCATAGTCTCCTCTCTCAGAATACAATATTCACGATAATACACGACCGCAATACAATTCCCTCGTAAAAGAGGGTTGCCTTCTAGGGAAAAAAACCCTAACATAATCTTTACCATCAGATATGTGACATAATGATGAACGATCAAGATTGACTATGAAATTACAATATACATTTACAAGGCAATTTTTCTTTCAGGGGATTCACCCCCGAACCTCGCAGGGGGGGAAATCCCCCCCGCATGGAGGGGTGTATTGTCTTCATGGGGTATAAACACGGCTGAAAACAAAGACCTCTAAATCAGGAAGATAATCAGGCTCCACAACCAACAAAAAGAACCGAAGATAGGGAGATCCATACCACAATGGACAAAGCAGAAAGTCATAAAGGAAGTGGCCATCCAAGCACTAACAGAGGAAGACTTGGAAAAGATCGATGATCAAGTGAAAGAATTCATGGATGACGTGTTTCAACATGTGACACACCAACATGAATAAATGCACAGACAAATGCAAGAGAAGATGGTTGAGTTGTGCTAACTGTTAGAAGCAACAAACACCGTGTCAGGGTGACAGATAGAGGATGAACATACCACAAGTACTACAAAGAATGGGGAGGCAGCACCAATAATCTCTCAGTCGTCAGCAGTAGCGGGAAAACACAAAATGATCAATTTAGCGACAGGGGTGGTAGAATTCGCCGCCACAGAGATGCAGGAACAGGAAAGAGCACTAGGTCACATTGACTTAGTCTTATCTCAAATACTGAAAGATGTATTACAAGAATTGCAGATGAGCACGACAAAAGAGATGAACTTGCGCGTAGAAAATACATTTAGTGAGTTGGTTAAGGTTACAACCGAAAATGTAGCCTTGGAGATGGAGTACAACAAAGTCAAGTAGGAATTTGAAAAGGTTTACAAAGAACTCCCAAAGGCTTAGACAGAGATGGAGACCCCGGTTGAAGAACAAGAAACGAAGATAAGCGAAGCTATTCAAGGCTTTCGCGCAGGTATATTCAACTTAGAAGCATGCATGACACCGAGTACTCCACTAGAAAAAAGGGAGAAAAGAGAACAAACAATGACCATAGTTGTGGAGAGAATAAATATCCTAGAGACAAAATGTGATCAACTTTATATCGAAACCATGGGCATATGAATGCAATTAATTGAAGATATGAAGCAACAAGAGATTAGCCAGAAGATCCAGGTTGCGCAGGAAAAGGTGCAAAATTTCAAAGCAGTAATGGGCACATTACTGCAAGCAGAGGTGGTAACAACAATGGATGAGAACAAAAAGATGTATTCAGAAATGAATGAGATAAGGGTGGAGCAACAATCTCATGCACAAAAGATCGAGGTACTACAAGAAGAATCCTATATGGTGACAATGGCCTTAGCAACCACTCGAGGTATAATCAAACAGGTAGTCGAAGAAAGTGTTGAGAAGATCCAGGCTCGGGTTACTGCCGAAAAAGTCGACACATTTTTGTAGAAGGAGATAGAGTTAAAGGAGAAGGCCATGAAAACAAAAGAGATATTCAAGAAGTTCATGGAAAACTGGATGAAGGTCTGAGTGGCTCGGGACGTGCCACAGGTGAGTGTTGGGGGCCTTTTGGATAGGATTTTTGGACAAGTTTTGGTTAAGTATTGGGATTTGTGACAGTTAGAAGTTGGACCAGAGTGCGTGACGAAGAGCGGGCTTTAAGGAGTCAAAGCGTACTCTAGAAGGAATTGTGACAGAGCGACGCGTAAAAGGAAAAAAGTAGTTAGGATTTTGAGACATTTTTTCCACATTGTAACGGACTTACCCCTATTTTGATGGATAAATATCTAAAGGGTTGTTGGGTAGAGGGGGATTTAGAAGAGTTGTAGTTGATCAGTTTATGGTGTGAATTTATTTTGAGTTCGTCAGTAAGGAAGAAGTTTTGAGGTATGATTGAGGAGTGAAGCTTGCACTGCAACAGAATGACTAGGTAAGTTTGGGTAATGTTATTGTTTCATATTTTGTAGTGCAGTGTGTAGCTATAAGAATATTATCAATGACTAATATAAGAAGCGAGTCGTTGTGGACGTAGCCCAAGTTGGGTGAACCCCGTTAAACCCTTGTGTCGTGATGTGTTGTTTTTGCATGTTATGATATTTAATTGTTACTGTGCAATGGTGATAAATGCTTAAGTATGTTGAATGTGTTATTCATATATGTTGTTATAATGTCACACACTGAAGTAATTGGTAAATGAATGAATGTCAAGTAAAGTAATGTCACACACAAGGTATGTCGCATGATAAGTAATTATTAACTAATGGAGACTGTGCACGTGAGTAGATGGTTAGTAAGGACAGGTTGAACACCTCGCTTCCCCTCATCATTGCAAAAAATTGGTTCCTGCAGCCCCTATAAATGCCTCGGGTGAGACTTCACTTGCTTGCAGGTGATGCCGAAAGGGTCGGTATCTAAGGGTTTTGCTAGTATGTTATCTTTGAACCTAGGATCTACCCACTGTGTGCCAACACTTGTGTAGCACTATATCCTTTACACATCCAACCATAGTTTATCCTCACACATGGTTAGCTCTGCTAGCATCCATTTCTATAACAAGAGTATATTTCCTAACCTTCCTTTGTTATAAACTCATAACCAATATAACATAACATGCCATTATATTTCATATGATTACATTCAATCATTAAATAACCTTTCTATATTCAAGGCCCTCCTCCTTTACCACATCTAATAGAGTGTCATGCTAATAATACACATCAATTCAAATATTGAATTTTGACTGAGGAAACTCTTACCTCAATTCTCTTAATCATTTTTGCATCATAAGCCACAAAGTTCATTCCTACATGGTTTCCATCAGTTTACTTAATGTTGTCTAATTAGTTGATATCTTGTAGAGGCTCACAACCCCTCTACACCAACCTCTTGTTCAACATTTTACCATCCCCATTTGTCTTCATATGGATGATTTTCATACAAAGAGACGTCATCAACACCTTCAACCATGCTATAAACCTTTTTCCTCGATATATAATCCACCATTAGTCACTTTAAGTATCATAATATTATTTATTTTGGCTTCTTATGCTATATGTGGTTGTCCTTAAATCCCTCTAGGTTCTTGTATCCTTGTGCACTCTCACTTTACTAATATGTGCATTGTTTCAACCTTATCTAAACACTTTCCATCCAAGTCCAACTTAGCCATTTGGAATTTCAGCCAATATATCTTATTGGTACTACAACCCCATTTGCAACTACCTTTACGTAGGCAATCTTACCCCTACTTTATCTTGCTCAAATGTTTCAACATGTTGTAATGTTGCACTTTATGTCATTCCATATTTGTTTCAAACATTATCCAACATAGAGATGCTTTCCTTATCATATGCCTTCTTAATATTTCCATTCTGGAGTCACTGCACTTTGAAGTTGCACCCCTGACACCCTTTAGGGTGGATGAATATCAATTCTTTCATCCTTTGAATGCTTTACACTTGCACCCTACTTCCATTGTGCACTATGATGACATAAGTGGTTTTCTTGCTCTAAATACTTCAATCATAGTTGTTTATTCATAGCTAGAAACTCTTCTAAGTTCTCATATACTAACCCTTAGAGCTGGTTTTTCCATCCCATGACTNTCTAATTAGTTGATATCTTGTAGAGGCTCACAACCCCTCTACACCAACCTCTTGTTCAACATTTTACCATCCCCATTTGTCTTCATATGGATGATTTTCATACAAAGAGACGTCATCAACACCTTCAACCATGCTATAAACCTTTTTCCTCGATATATAATCCACCATTAGTCACTTTAAGTATCATAATATTATTTATTTTGGCTTCTTATGCTATATGTGGTTGTCCTTAAATCCCTCTAGGTTCTTGTATCCTTGTGCACTCTCACTTTACTAATATGTGCATTGTTTCAACCTTATCTAAACACTTTCCATCCAAGTCCAACTTAGCCATTTGGAATTTCAGCCAATATATCTTATTGGTACTACAACCCCATTTGCAACTACCTTTACGTAGGCAATCTTACCCCTACTTTATCTTGCTCAAATGTTTCAACATGTTGTAATGTTGCACTTTATGTCATTCCATATTTGTTTCAAACATTATCCAACATAGAGATGCTTTCCTTATCATATGCCTTCTTAATATTTCCATTCTGGAGTCACTGCACTTTGAAGTTGCACCCCTGACACCCTTTAGGGTGGATGAATATCAATTCTTTCATCCTTTGAATGCTTTACACTTGCACCCTACTTCCATTGTGCACTATGATGACATAAGTGGTTTTCTTGCTCTAAATACTTCAATCATAGTTGTTTATTCATAGCTAGAAACTCTTCTAAGTTCTCATATACTAACCCTTAGAGCTGGTTTTTCCATCCCATGACTCACACATTACCTTAATATGTCCCTATTCCTTTTGCAACATGCTTGGTAACCATCATTAAATTTATACCTTCAAGGTTATGGAGATTGTCCTTGCCTTCGTGTGCATATAAATGCCATTCTTCACGTATTTGATTTCTCCATTTTTTTTTGTCATGGTTGCTTGGTTGTACATATTAACCAGCTGCATTGGTCATGACCTTTATACCTTTTTTCTTCATGTAGACATCTTACATACCTTAGCCAAATATTATGAAATTAGTTTGTTCTAGAAATATCTCTGGCTCTGTAAGAATTATTCATACTTGCAAGGAAGTTAGAAACCATCCCAGTTTCCATATTTATAGTACCTTTCAACTTCTGAAAATTTATGAATATTGTAAATTTTTCTTCCATTGAGATTGTAGGTCCTTCATTATCTCAATTTCCGAAGAATATTGTAACACTTCTCTTGATTTGGAAAATGCATGTGCTCTTTTAGTTGAATGTCCCAGTGGATGGTGATGTTTACTAATGCTTCTCAAGTTCTTGGATCCCCTATAATCGTCCCTTCTATCATGAAATTTGTGTGTTGTTGCAGGTCTTGTGTTGTTGTGGGTCTTCTGTTGGCTACAAGTTTTGTGCAAGAATCCTTGTTGATCTGTCTTTATAAGTCATTCAAAATTTGTAGCAACTGAGTATTAATTTGACTCTAGTCTTCCTGGTCCCTTATCAACTTTTCATTACCTACTTTGTAGCTCTACACTTCCCTCTGCAACATCTCCATTGTCTCAACCAACTCTACAAGCTCCACCTTACTTCTATGTCCATTGGACCCTGGAATTATATTCTGCAAAATGCCCACACAATCTTCATTTATGACATATGATATTCTTGTTACTAATCCCTTGCATAACACTCTCTTCTTGAGTGTTCCCCTACTCATCCACTATATCCTATTATTAAAACTCCGCTCCTTTTGAATGCTAGGTTGTTACACTCCCAAATGTGCCTCCATATCATTACACAGTCACCATTAAAAACTCTATTAAGCTTGGTGAAATTTTCTAACTTGTATGTTCTTGATTAAGTTTAGATATGAACTTGCACAAAATGAACCTTGTCAACATCATAAAACCTAAAATCGGGATTACAACAATGAGAACTATGATTTCTATTCATTCAATTTATAGCATCATCAAATCCTCACTCTTTTGTTCTCCATAATGATCATTCCATTGTTCTCGATTGTATGCATCTTTATCTATAACACTCTTTCACTTTATTTTCTTGATTCTAGCAACATTGACATCAACTTGACCATACTTTGCAAATATTTTGAGAATGCCCTATAGCTCTCTTTCCCCTCACCTCATCTGAAGCCCAAGTTCAACGAGACATATCCTTTGTAGCATTAATGCTTGGAACAACATTTTTGAAGTTGGGTGGGATTCTTCAGAAAGCTAGGGAGAAGTTAACGTCATTTGTATTATCATCAAACTTATGCATTAGGGATTATGCTCTAACATCCCACTCTTTCATGCATTTTTTCTCATGGTTTGGGAGATAAAGTGAACAATCAATATCCTCAATAAAATAAGGTGGTCTTGATGCGTAATTTCCTTTAATTTCATGTTTCTATGGATCTTGGGAAGCTAAGCAAAACATTTAATGTCGTATAAGTTGGAATATATATTCTCCTAATGTATGCAACATCAAATACTTTGTTCTCGAGTGCATATTGTTTACCATTTCAAACTATATAAACCACCTACATTGAAAAAAGTGAAATTCACAAATCTTATCAAATTAATAATATTTATGATTGAAATTATCAATAACCATTGTGCTAAACAATATTAAATGTCATGTACAGTTACATATATCTATCAAATTTGCAGCCATTCAAATTTTATACAACATTTAATACTACATACTAAGATGGTTATTCACAACCAAAAAACATTATCTCAAATCGATTAATATATAACCTGCTACCCAACATTAAAAATTGTAAACCAACCACATCATTCAATACTAATTAACAAATCGATTAATATATAACCTGCTACCCAACATTAAAAATTGTAAACCAACCACATCATTCAATACTAATTAACAGACTATATATTTCTCACCAAGAAAAATCGATTAATATATAACCTGCTACCCAACATTAAAAATTGTAAACCAACCACATCATTCAATACTAATTAACAGACTATATATTTCTCACCAAGAAAAAAAGATATGCTAAATTTATTTATTTTTAACACAGTTTCCCATATATCTTATCCACACAAGCGTTTTCATCTAAAAAACTTGTCTTCATCTAATGGCGGGCGATTGCAGGGATTTGAATCGGTTATCCACTGAGACTTTGGCGCCCAACTCTGATAAGCCTACACCCTGGTCCTCATCGTGACTGTTTCGCTCCACTGGTTGCTGGTAACCTCTATTAGTTGGTTGCTTCCCACTCAGTTTTTGCTTTGTTTCCTTCCCACTTTGTCAGCTACTGTGAAACCGCAGCACTCGGGATCTTAACCAGCACAAGGATCGACGACTGTCTACTTAGCCCGGCCTTTTCCCGTCCTTCTCCCCTGTGCTCGATCCTTGGATCCTGTCTGGAGCAGATTCGACCTTGGACCGTCTGCCTTTGTGCATTTTTGTCTACCTGTTTCTTGTCTCTCTGCATCTGACAGGGACGGAATACTGATTCCCCCTTGATTTTTGTCTGTTCTCCCTTCCACTGATTCGCCATCATTCGGTGTTGTGGGCCGGTGTGGTCCCCTTGACTTTCCCCAATGGCTTCCCATATCGCCTCTCCCTCTTTTCCCGCTGACGATCATTTTTGGAACCAGGAGGGCTTATTCGACCACATAGACTCCTTGATATACACTGCTCCTACTCTTCCCTCCAAGGGTTTTTCAAATCCCGACTTCCCTCCCCGAGAGCCCGCTCCAAGTTCCACTCGCTCTGACCCTACCAGAGAGCCTCTGATCCCTAACAGGCCTTCCTCTCTACACAACCCTGTCCTTCCCGGGCTAAATGCTCCTCCATCACACCCAAAGACTCATTCGGGACGTAAGGTCTGGAAAGCGAACACTAAACTTAGACGTTTAGTTCAGGGAGACGGTGTGGGATTGGAATCACTGTGCAAAATGTCCTCATGCTCTCTGGTCGGACGGGTCTCATATAAAAGTCTGAGCCCTCCCCCATTGGAGGAGTGGATTAAGATTAACTGGCTCCCGCTTCTTGGCTATGCCCCTGAGGTACACTTTCTCAAAAAAGGATGGCTTTGCTTCTCTTATAGAACGTCGGAGGATGCCTTGCAGATCCTTACTTCTACCTGGATCTTCGGAGGCAGCAGCTTGATGCTTAAACGTTGGAGCATGGGTTTCAACCCCGACAAAGATTACTTCCTGCTAAGGCATCTCTGGGTTCTGCTCCCAGGTCTACCTCTACACTTCTGGAACGAGGACGCATTCAGAGCCATCGGGAACTCATTGGGAAAGACGATCTGCCTGGACTCTCCTACTTGCTCGGGCTCCACAAGATACATGGGCAGAATTCTGGTTGAGATCGATATTTCACACGGCCTGCCTGCTACCCTCGAGATTGAGTGGCGTGGAAGGAAGATTCATCAGAAGCTTGACTATCTGGGCATTCCTTTCAGATGCAACCGCTGTCGTGAGACTGGACACCTCCGCCGATCATGTCCTGGTAAGCCTGCTTTTACTCCTTTGGATGAATCGGATGATTTGTATCTCAATCCTCCAGCCTACCAGTCCACTGATCCTTCCCTTGACTTTTTAGAGGTTCCCACAGCTACTAGCTTGCTGTCGGGTCATGAACTGTCGGCCTCCCTCACTAAACTTGCACTACTTTGCCCTTCACTTTACACTTCCCTCTCGGAAACTGAAAAACTTACTGTTAAAGAATTTGATTGGCTTGTCCCCTCTACTCTTCACAAGCCTCTCTCCCCTTCAACCAACCCAACCCCGACTCATCCCCTTGTCAGCCCTCCTCCCTCCCTTCCAGTATCTCATTCCCTTACTCCCACATCTCCCTCCCTCCCATCCTTGCCTTCCACACAAGAAGACCCTCCTCTCTCCCCGGCCGCATCTTCAGACCCCTCCCTTCCCCCTGGCTATAACCAGCCTGTTGAGGATGATATAACTCTCTTGGACGTGCTAAGCCCCCCCCTCACTGACAGTTTTAATCCGGACCCCTCCTTACAAATCCCATTATACTGTGGCAAAGAGATAGTATCTTCCCCCTCTGCAGCAGGTACGTCCAACACACAGTCCTCAACAAAATCCTTCGCTTGGTCCCGAGGCATTGGTATTGAGCTCTCCCCTCTACAGACGAGGAGTGCTAGAAAAAAGAAGGATGGTCTGACTGTTCAACAGTCTGTATCAGGAATCAGTACACAAGACGGAAGGGCCCTTAGAGCAATGAAGGCCATTGCACGCTCTAAGTAATGATCTTGCTCTCTTTGAATATACGAGGGATCCGAGGCACCCTCAAGGCTGCCTCTTTCCGCCGCTTACTGGAGCATTCTAAACCTGATGTCATCTTCCTACAAGAAACTCTTTCTGCTGATCACTCTGCCAGAGATTTCCTCTTCCGCTTCCGTCCGCTGTGGGTCACTGCTGCTTTGAGCTCTATTGGCAACTCCGGAGGTTTGCTGGTAGCTTGGGATCCAGCCCTGTTCGATTTTAAAGCCTTCTTAACAAGCGGTGGTATTTTATGTACTGGAACCAGTTTTGCTACAAACCAGAACCTGGCCCTCTTAAATATTTACGGTCCGTGCCAGGACAAAGAATCATTCTGGTCTCGGCTCGCGAGTAGTGGCATACTTTCCCTTCCCAACCTCATCCTGGGAGGAGACCTCAACATCATGCTTTCCTCGGACGAACATTGGGGCGTGACTTCATCTCCAGCTTACGACTACTTCATCTTTCAAGATCTCTTCAAAAAATTCAACCTTATTGATGTTCTGCCCATTAACCCCGTCCCCACCTGGCGCAATGGGCGTTGTGGCACAGAAGCCGTGGGCAGAAGGCTGGACAGGTTCCTAGTCTCCGAAACTTTCTTTACCTCCTCTGCTTATCCATCAACTGGTCCTGCTCTACCCTTCTTCTCCGACCATACGCCAATCCTGCTCACCTTGAACCTCACGGTCCGCCTCAAACCCTTCCCTTTCAAATACAATCAACACTGGGCGGAGTCCCCTGATTACACTGTTCTGGTTCACAATGTTTGGAATGATCCACGCTTTCTCCGGGATCCTAACCCACAATCTCGGCTCACCTGGAAATTATCGGTCCTCAAAGCTCATTCCAAACTATGGTATAAACAGAAAAAATTGGAGGAGGCGATGGCTTTAGAACAACTGGAACTGGAGATCACATTTCTCATCAACCGTTCCTCCACAGCGGCCCTGTCTCCGGCAGACGAGACTGCCCTCAAAACATTGGAACAAAACAGGAATGCAATCCTCCTGGCAGAAGAAAAACGCTGGCGGCTTAGAAGTCGTGCTACCTGGCTCAACTTTGGCGATTCTAATACCAAATTTTTTCACAAACTGGCGAACTCTAACAGAAATAAGAAGCTCATTTGGTCTATGGAACATGACACGGAGGGGACCATTCGCGGACAGGAGGAGCTCAAACACGCAGCGGCCTCACATTTTGAACGCCATTACAAATCTAACGGAGAATCTCATCTGCAGGAGCAATTATCAACCGCCAGTCTCTTCCCCCACTTTGTCTCTGATATTGAAGCGGCGGTTCTATATCAGCCTGTTACTTTGTCTGAAATTAAACTCATTCTTTCTCTTCTCAAAAAAGAAAGAAGCCCGGGCCCCGACGGATGGACGTCTGAGTTTTTCTTGCACTTTTTTGATCTTGTTGGACCGGATCTTCTATCGATGGTTGAGGACGTGCGCATGAAAGGTAATTTATCCAGCAGTCTTAACGCCACATTTCTGGTTCTAATCCCTAAATCCGACCAACCCTCTTCCTTCAATGACTTTAGGCCAATTTCCCTCTGTAATCTGGTGTACAAAATCACTTCTAAAGTCATCTCTACTCGTCTAAAGCCTGTCCTGGAAAGGAATCTTGCGCCTGAACAACACGGCTTCCTTAAGGGACGTAGGATCCATGATGCCATTGGGGTGGCGCATGAGTGCTTACATAGTATTTCTCAGAAAAAACAAAAAGCTCTGGTCATGAAAATCGACCTCAAAAAGGCCTTTGACAGCATAGACTGGAACCTGCTTAGACTTATCCTCCTCTCGGTTGGGTTTGGGCTTCTTTTTACCAACTGGATTATGACCTGTGTTACAAGTGCAAATCTCTCAGTCTTGATCAATGGGGAAGCGTCCCGTTTCTTTAAATGTGAAAGGGGGCTCCGACAGGGATGCCCCCTGTCCCCTTATCTTTTTATCCTTGTCTTGGAAGGGTTGAGTCTTCTCCTCTCGAGAAATGCTGCCGAGAACCGCTTCTCTGGTATCAAAATCACTAATTTTCTCAAGATTATCCATCTTATGTTTGTGGACGACATATTATTGTTCTCCATAGCTGATTCATCGGAATGGACAGCACTATTGGACACCTTACAACATTTCTGCTTGGCTTCCGGTCTGTCTATTAATCCTTCAAAGTCAACGGTCCATTATAGTGGTCTATCAGAATCTGAATTATCCACCTTTCAAGGCACCTTTCCCGGCACTTTTTTGGACCTCTCCTTGGGATTCAGATATCTGGGCTACAACCTCAAATTGGGCGCTTCTTCGGCATATGATTGGTCTTGGCTGGTGTCCACTTTCGAGCGAAAGATTGGACTCTGGTTATACAAATGGCTGTCCCTTGGGGGACGTCTCATACTGGTCAATTCGGTACTGCAAAGCATGGCTGTATATTGGATGTTACTGGAAAGGATTCCTGCCAAAATTCTGCATTTGCTCCGTAAACTTTCTTTCAAGTTTCTTTGGAATGACTATGCAGGTTCTCGGCATTTCCATCTTTGCAACTGGCAGACCCTTGCTAGGCCTAAGCGAGAGGGTGGATGGGGATTAAAGAATCCCTTCATTTTTAACAAGGCGTTATTGGCCTGCTCCTTTTGGCGAGCAGTTTCCACTGATAACCTCTGGCATAGGGTTATCAAGGTCAAATACTTGGGCTCTAAACCTCTCTCCCTTTGGCTTCGTCAATCACAACTGTTACAGAGCCGGTCTTCTCCCTTTTGGAAGGGACTGATCTCATCTTCACAGGTCATCCTACACTGGCTTCGCTGGTGTCCGGGCTCGGGAGCTGACATTATTTTGGGCAAGGACAAAATTATTGGACTAGACGACCTCTCGATCCTCTCCTTGCAACTTCGGTCTAGTTTGAGGTCTCTGAATATATTTTCTCTTGCACACTTAAAGATTGAGACTGCGTCCTTCCCCCTCCCAGATTGCTGGTTGCATAGCAACGACTTGGCTCTTAGTGGCCCCCCTGCACGGGAACTGGACTCCTACACGGCTGCTCTCAAATGCACTGGACTCTCTCTCACTGATGACTGTGATACGCTCATCTGGGTAGGGGGCGACGGGTCGGGCCTCGTTACTGCCAAGAATGTGTATACAGCCCTTCTACCGGACAGGGAGATCGCTGCCCAGCCATATTGGCTTTCCAAGATCTGGTCCTGGAAGCTCCCTCTTAAATACAAACTTTTCCTCTGGCTTGGGGCATGTGATAAGCTCCTTACTTGGGAGATGCTACAACGAAAAGGCAGACAAGGTCCAGGATATTGCGTGATGTGCAGAGCTGCCTCGGAATCGTCCTCCCACTTGTTTATTCATTGTTCCTTCGCTCATAAAGTCTGGCTTCACATCATACAACATTTCTCTCTGCCCTTTCATTGGACTGGTGCGACCTTCAATGAGTGCTTTGCCTCCTGGTCCCTGGACAAGGCTGCTCCTCCCTCTCTGGCAGTTTATGTCAGCTGGTATATTTGGCTAGAGCGAAATAAGACGATCTTTGAGGATTCATCCCCTTCACATCGGGCGGTCTGCTACAGAATTCTTTCTACCTTCCACTGGCAACAGTCTCTTAACAAGCCTATTCTCCATACTACTGTTGACTTCTCTCTGCCTCCAGGCCACTCTGTGGCGTTTTTCGATGGTGCGGCCTCTGCTACAGGTTTACGTTGTGGAGCGGGAGGTATATTCAAGTCTCACCCGGAGCGGACAACCAGTTGGTATCTTTGCTGTGGCAGGGGTACAAATACTAAGGCCGAGTTGCTTGGCCTGTGGGTGACTCTTCTACTTGCTTCTAAGTGGTCTCTGGATCATTTACAGGTGTTTGGCGATTCCAAAGTCATCATTGACTGGATTAATCGCAAAAGTGCTCTCCGTTCTAGTCATGCCGAAGGCTGGAAACTTAAAACTCTTATGTTGGCTAATTCTTTCTCGGACATCTCTTTCTGCCATCTCCACAGAGCTTTCAATTCGGCAGCGGATGCTCTCTCCAAGAGAGCACTCAATCAGGAGGTTGGCAGACTCTACATATTTCACAGTGATAGAGGACAGGAGAGCCCGACCTCCCATCTTAATCTTTTTGAAACATAGCAGCCTATCTGTTCTGGTTCGCTTTGAGTGCTTATTTCCTCAAGCTTGGCTGCTGGCCTGGTCATGGTGAATACGCATTGTCTGAGGGACCGGCTGCCTGCATTGATCGCTGATAGCTTTGGATGCTATTACATCTTGCCGCTGTGGTCGTGGGAATGGTATGCGATTGCCACTGGCCATGGTGGATCGGCAACACAGCGGGGATCGGCAGCCTAGTTCGAAACGCTGCTTGCGTGCTGCTGTTTCATCATTTTATTACTGTTTCTGCTGTATTGTCAC
>SNQJ01S0001469.1:180364-193234 GCA_010110895.2 Picea sitchensis
TGAGTATCATGTCTTCCTCTACCTTTACATTTTCTTGCTACAACAATTTTACACCATTTACTTGCTTTACACATCTAAAACAATGATCATATTAAATAAGATAATTATTTATAATTATATCTCTAAAGCAAGAAATCACAATGCGCGCACACACACACAAGATAACCACAAGTATAAAACAATGCCATAAATGTCATACATGCATCATGCCAACCTATAGTTTTTGGAGTCACATTGTGAATACATTACATGTGATATAGATGGAAAATTATTAGCTTTCACATGGACATGCTATATGGAAGGCAAGGTAAGGAAAGGCAGGGTAAAAGAAAATCATATATAGTTTTGCCAACTTCTCTCCCTTCTTTGATAACAAGTGGATTCATCACTTAGCTCTGTGGATTCTTTTCTTGGCTCCATAGGTATTAAAAGATGTTAGATAGACAATCTTGTCATTGCCTATAAATTATTTTTGTCTTGATCCTTTAAAAATACATTTGCATTATTTAAATATTAATACACAAAAAAGCCTATGACATCTTCACTTTTTATAAAGTATATTCAAAATGATTTTATGTTAGTGTTTTTTTCATATTTTCCAATACAACCAACTATTATTAGTTGCAAGCTTACGTCACCATTCCTGACTACTCAAACAATTATCTTTTGTTAATGATGGGTCTCTTCCATTGTTATATATAGCGGCCATCCTTTTGTATTATAGATATAACATATAAAATATATACATATCTATTTTTCTATTGTTGTTTTTCTCTATGGAGTCTAGGGTCATTTACAATCCAAGTTAGACCCGAATTTCTACATGGTATAATAGTGGGCACTTCCCGCCCTGCTTTCTTCTGTGAGAGATTATTCAACTCCCATTTCTCAGCTACATGATTTTGGTATTGAAGATCAATTTTTTTTATTTCCTTCTGTCTTGATCATTCCATTGATTTGCAGATTTGGTACATGCATATTGTAGGTTCCTTGGCCCTTTGTATCGAGCATGATTTTTTTTGTGGCATTGTTTCTAATCTGAGGTGTGGTGGCTTACTAATATGAACGTCATGTTATATTGTGATGAGTGGAGGCCTCTTCTCCTATGAACCTTTGTCATATTTTCCACGACTCTACTCCTCGTGTGGATCATATTGTTGATCTAGTACTACAGCCTCCAATCCAACGAAATAATAGCCTCATGTGGCCTCAAGTCTATTGGAGCACGACCTTATCCCACAGTGGCTCTGGCTTCTGAACAGGGTTGTGGTTTCTCCTCCCTCTAGTGGAGATCTATTGTGGCATTTATTTTTTGTTGGGTGTGATCTCGGGCTCCTTCATACAACGATTTGTGGCAACATTTATTTTTAGCTAGCATGATGTCCATCAACAACCTCCTTCCACATGTGGCTTGTATACTCATATTTGTACCAACACCCTCTCGAACTCTCCTATGCATGACCCTCCCACATAGAGTGCAAGTCAAGTTTGGCAGGTGGATCATGGCACTCAGATATTGACAATTGACTTTTTTTTTTCTAGATCATGTGCCTTTGAGATATGCGAATACAATTCATTGATGCATGTGCTCTATGAGCTATGTCAAAGGATCTGCAAGCTCAAGTGTCTTTGCAAATTCCTAATCATATTGTGAGTTGATCTACTCCATGTACATGCACGTTGTTGTTGCGCATCTTGAATTTCCACCAATTTTATGGGAGATGTGTTTTAGCTTCTCGACCCCATCTCTCTGACAGATATTTTGTTGTTAGTGTTCACCATGGTTTCATAGTTCACATATCATTTGCTATGTTTGTGGTTGCACAAATATCTGTGATTGATATGAGCATTCCTTGTGGCTTCATGAGCCTCATTTATTGGGTTTGTTGCATTTTTTTAATGCTTTGTAATCATGTTTCTAGTGCATCCATATTTAATGAGCACCTTTGCATGGTTTCTCACAAATCTTAGTGAAACATGTATGGTGGTGTGTTGATGTCTCTCTATGGGTCTATACACACCCTCTTTTGTGGCCCTTATTGTGAGCACATAACTAATTTCTACCCATTTTTATGGCCCTTTTTTGTGAGCATTTCCAAGAAGAGATTTGATGTGACACTCCCCTCTTACCATAGATCATGTTCTTACATCAAATCTATCATACCAAATTTGATGTATTTTTGATATTCTTGTTTTTTTTCCACGGGATAGAAAAATTAAGCGAATTGATTCATCACTTGTACATGGGTACCTATCATGGCCTTGTTTGTCATGAACCATATCAAGGATTGTTGTCCATGATGGCCTTTATTTCTTGTGCCTCCTTTTTTCACCTTCAGTAGTGGATTTTGGGACAGTTGTGCAAATATTCTTAGAGTGTCACCACACATTTACCTCCATGACTAGCTTTGTTTTGCAAGCCTTAGAGCTAGCCACTTTGTATTTCTTATTGCATGGTTGTTCAGTGTCATCGTCACCTTCAACTAGTACATCCATACTCTTGGCATCATCTATGACATCCATTGCCATCATCTACATCCACCTAGTTCATCATTTGTGGGGGATGGTGTGCAATGCTTCTTCGAGTGATTATTTATATTTCACCCTTTTGTTCGACATCAACTTTTGTTTTAAGAGTGAACCTTGTATCGAGCACCAATTTCTATTTTGAATCATCACTTTCAGTGTCTAGTGACTCATTCACTCCGATGAGATGGATTGGTGTTTATAAGGACACTCATTTAATGATGTTTTTGTGGATTTCACATGAGTACCTAATCAGGGATTTTGAGTCGAGACTCATTTTAGAGGATCGATCTCTTTGATTGAGAAGTTTGAAATTTGTTGTTTGGATTTATATATGTATCTTTAATGGAATTGATAGCTTGGGGTTACTTATCCCTCTTTAGAGTCTTGGCCATACATCATGTTTGGAACTTTCATCATCTGCAGGCCTCATCACTCGTTTGATGGTTTATGGTGGTTGTTTTTGTTAAAAGGATATGTTCTGGTTCCTCACCAACACCTATTTTTTTGAAGCATTTATGTGGTGGTTGTCAGTGTTTTCCATTCTCCCGCCTCTACAACCAAACATCTTTTTGTTAATAATTCAACCAAGTTCATTGAGGTTACTTGGATTTCCTCTTCAGAGTTTTGGTCGTACTTCCTAATTGGAGCTTTTAGCCTCTGCAAGTCTCCTACTCTTGCCATTCAATGCATCATTGTGAGATCTTCAGTTTAAGCTCCAATGCCATTTTTCAACACTAGAACTTTTCTCTCTTTTGGAGAGGGGTTTTATCCTGTAGGTTTTTCTCCTTTTCTATGATTGTGAAAGTCTATTTTGTACTTGGGTACCTAATAAGGCCTTGTTGTTGGGAACCAATTTTTTCTTACTTTTACTCCCTACATTTCACTTAAGGGGGATGTTAGTGTATTTTTCCCATTTTCCAATACAACCCAACTATTGTTACTTGCAAGCTTATGTAAGCATCTCTAACTACTCAGAAATATATCTTTTGCTAATGCTAGGCCTCTTCCATTGTTATATATAGCGGACATCCTCTTGTATTATAGATATAACATGTAACAGATATACATATCTATTTTTTGTATTGTTGTTTTGTTCTATGGATTCTAGGCTCATTTACGATTTGGGTTAGACCTAGATTTCTACACTTTAATCAACCCATCACAACTAAATTGAAAAATTCCCGCTAATTCTTCAAGAACATATTATTTTATTTCAAGGAACATTATTTCTAGGATCTTAAGAGTTTTCATTGTAGACCATCAAATATTACTATATTGTTTACATTTAAAATATTTTTGCATCTTGGATGACTGTAATACTATAATAGATCTATATTGATCTCAAATTCATTAATCACTAATAGGAATCCAAAAGAAATAGGAACATAAACACATCAATACTTAAAAATTCAAGATTAAGATGAATTTAACTTGGTTTATTTTATTTTTTCATATTTCATTATTATTATGGTTGATACTTTTTTTTCACTTTCATATATATTTTTTTACTTTTCATTTTTATGAATTCAACGGTTTTTCCTTCTTCTTTTTTTTTTAATAATTTTTCATTTTCATGTACCTCTATTTATTTTATTCTTATTTTTCATTTTTGTGGACTTTTTTTTTTCTTTCAATTTGATTGATTAGCACTACACGTGTGACACATATACCTAGGTCATGGATGCACTTGGCTACTCTTGGTGCAATCAACATATAATTGATGCATCAATTTGCATATCATTAACATATCACATATTTGTATGCCATTTTGGTTTAGTGGGGACGAACCCCCTTGCAATATCAGAATCACTCAAAAGAATACACAATGTGCTACAACCTTTAACCACACATAACATCATATAAGTAGAATATAAATTGCTCAATTTAACAACACCACCAATATCATCACCACACATACACAACATACAAGTAACATAGAGGATTTTACATAGAAATCCCAAAGGGAAAAACCACCCTTAATGATTGATCATCTTCTTTCTTATTAAATTCTATAGAATATTTACAATGATAAAGTTTTTGACCTTCTTTCTACTCTCTATCTCCCACTCATTACACAATTCTCCTAGCTTCTAGGAAACATGTCATAGCAGTGTTCACGCATAAATATCACCTCTAGAATTTCCTCTTGTTGGTATCTTCTTATCCTTCTATCCTCATCTTTATATCGTAACTATCATAGATAGTTAACTCTTCACCTTTTTGGCTTGTCCACAATTGTTTCGTAACTTCTTTGAGACTACTTGTCTTCGTCTTCTATTGCATTCTAAATTGTAATGGATCCTTCATTCTTTCAACTTTTTTGTGGCTCTATTTTATTCGTCCACATCCTCAAACCTCTAACATCTAGCGTCATTCCTTACCTTCTTGTTTATCTCTTTTGTGTTGTTATATTCTTTGCATTGAAATTCTAGTTGAGGTGAATCGAGTGATGGTCGAAGTCGAGGTAGATCGACAACAAGTCGAAGGTCGAGGGAGTCAACCGGGTAAAGTCGAATTCGAAGATATCGACAACAAGTCAATTGAAAAGAGGTTGAAGTGCCGGCGTAAGATGACCGACTAAAGATTGAATGGAGGCCGACTGGTAAACCCGACTTGGGGTCGACTGTAACAAAATCCCTGGATTTGTTGGATTTGTAGCCAATGATATGCATGGATCTGTAACCATTTTTGGGTGCCAATATTTAAGGGTTTTCCTATTGTAAAGCCTATAAAGAGGCATGTTTTAAGGCCGTAAAGGTTGTTTTTGTAGGTGATCATAGAATACACTTTTGCAGGTTAATGCATGTGTAAGTGTAGGTTATTGGTCATGCATATGTAAGTCGAATTGGCTACATGGTTGTTCTTTCCTTTGCAAGAGGGTATGATGTCGATTGTGTCTTAGGTGTGGACCAAGGTTAGACATGTAACCTTTTATTTTGAATGTATAAGACAACAAGAGAGAAGAATGCTCAAAGGAATGTTGGTTTTCCCGGTTAAGGGTTTCCAGGGTAAAATCTCGATGTATTGTATGATCGCTTGTGTCATTTTCTTTCTTGATTAAATTCTTCTTCTCTTCTGCTAGGATTAGTGTGGGAATGTCTTGCATTTCCTAACATATTGTATCAGAGCTTAGGTCTTCCCTGAAAAGTGAGTTATCAGAGTGATGTAATGCTTTGGCGAGTGTATCAAATCTTGATTTTCCAATATTGAATCTAAGAACTAAACCCTAGGTATAGTAAGAGTTGTAAGTCATAAATTGTTTTAAAGATCACGGTAGAGAATGGTGAGCAGTTCCATAATAGAGATAGAAAGATTCAATGGCCATAATTTTGAGCTTTGGAAGCTTGAAATGAGAGATATTCTTGTGGATCGAGAATAATGGACAACGGTCTGTCCAGGTACCCAACCGACATGCATGTCAATCGAAGAATGGGAGAAACTCGATAGAAAAGAAAGAAGTATGATACGTCTTTGTCTTGCAGATTCGGTGTTGTTGAATGTCCTGGGTGAAGATTCAGCCAAGAAACTGTGGGACAAGCTGGGAAGCTTATACCAGTCGAAACATCTAGTAAATATGTTGTTTCTTAAAAATAAACTATATTTTCCGAGGATGAGTGATAACCTTTCAGTGACTGAGCATTTAAATGTGTTTAACACCATGTTAAGCAAGTTATTATCTATGGATATAAAGATCATTGATGAATAGAAATGTATCAACCTATTATATTCTTTTCCAGACTCCCAGGATAACTTAGTCGTGGCTATTGGGAGTAATAAAAACACCCTAGCGCTAGAGGACGTGGTTGCTTCTTTTCTTCTGGAAGAAATGAGAAGAAAGAACATGGAAGGATTTCCCAAACATTCTTTGGTAGTGAGAGGTCGACTGATAGATAGAGATAAATGAAGATTCTTTGGTAGAAAGTTCAACTTGAAGGGTAAATCTAAATCCCTGGTTTAGTTGGCACGAAGATGTTGGAAATGCGGTAAATTTGGAAATTATAAAAAGGACTGTAATTCGAAGGAAACAAAGGGCAGTGATGGATCCGACAAGAAGCAGTCGACTGAGAGAAATACGACCTCAAAAAAGGGAGGTGATGTGTACCTGGCGTCGACCAATACACAATGGGATCAATATGTTTGGTTGATCGATTCAAGAACATCCTATCATATGAAACCACATAATTAATGGTTATGTGAATATGAACAATATGATGGGGGTGATGTGTTCTTAGGGGACGTTTCGACAACCAGAATTGTTGGACAAGGAAGAGTCCAACTGACACTACAGGATGGGAGGAAAAGAACCCTTCCAGGTGTGCTACACATTCCAGGTTTGGAAAGAAACCTGATATATGTCAGTAAGATGAGTGATGCATGTGTGCATACATTGTTTTAGAAGGATTCATGCAATACGGTTAGAGGTACGATGGTATTAATGAGAGGAGTTCATATTGGTACCATGTACAAGATGTTAGGGAATGCCGGCTCGACTGGATGCAACAATATTGTTGCTCTTGAAATCGACTCAACTGCGACCCTACTCGACTCGATGTCGACACAACTCGACTTGACTTGAGCTAAGTCGGTTCAAACCAACTCGACAAGACATGATGAACTCGACCCGACCAGGTTATGGCACGAGAGGATGAGACACATTAGAGAAAAATGGCTTCAAGCTATACAAAGAAAATGTATGGTCGAAGGTTTTCCTGAATGTGGTTTAGAAGTTGACTTTTGTGAGCATTGCATATATGGGAAACAAAGTCGGGTGAGGTTCCCATCTAGAGAGACAAGGGAAAATGGGATTCTAGAACTGGTGCATAGTAATGTGTTTGGCTCGGTTACATTGCCTTCACTTGGTGGATCCTTATATTATGTCTCCTTCATAGATGATTTTTCCAGGAAGACATGGATATATTTCCTAAGGAAGAAATCAAAGGTTTTGGAGATATTTAAGGAGTTTAAAGCTCTTGTAGAAAACCAGATAGAGAAGAGGATTAAAGTGCTGAGGATTGACAATGGTGGTGAATTCAGTGGAAACGAATTTGATCAGTTCTGTAAGAAATGTGGCATAGCACACCAAAATACCACACCATATACTCCACAACAAAATGGATTTGTTGAGAGAATGAACAGAACGTCAATGGACAAGGCAAGGAGCATGGTAAGTGGTGCTAGGCTCACAAAAGAATTCTGGGTAGAGGCAGTCAAGACTGCAAGATATCTGGTGAATATGTATCCTTCGTCGGTGCTAGTAGACACGACTCCAAATGAGGTATGGTCTGGTAAGAATTTGTCGGTGGCACATCTCAAAGTATTTGGTTGTGATGCATTTGTTCATGTTCCCAAGGAAAAGAGGAGGAGGCTGGACAAGAAGGCAGTCAAATGTATTTTCATTGATACAAATAAGGGATGAAAGGATATAAGCTTTGGTATCCTGCATCAAGGAGAATAGTGTGCAGTCGATATGTGGTCTTCAGAGAAGTCATAGGTAAATCTGAGCCCGAGGAAGTTTTTCAGACCGAGAATAATCCTGATACGGTGCGGTTTGAACTGAGAAATGAAGACGATGATTCTGATGGTCGACTGAATCTGAGGAAGAGGTGGAACAATTGACTCCAGTGATAAGGAGGTCAGAAAGAGTAAGAAAACCAATCGAAAGGTATATTCCACCCGGCTTTCATTTCGCATTCATGCTAACTTCCATCGATGATGAGCCCAAGTCGATCGATGAGGCAGTTGACTCGACAAAGGGTAAACTTTGGAAGGATGCCATGGTCGAAGAGATGGAATCGTTGCACAAGAATGAGACATGGGATTTAGTCAAGTTACCTTGTGGAAGGAAGCTCGTCGGTAGCAAGTGGGTGTTTAAGAAGAAGATGAATGTCGTAGGACAAGTGATAAGTTCAAAGCTCGATTGGTAGCGAAAGGATATTCTCAAGTCGAGGGAGTCGACTTCAGTGATATTTTTTTCCCTGTCGCAAAACTAACATACATTAGAGTACTAATGTCTCTGGCTGCAACATTCAATCTGGAGATAGAATAGATGGATGCGAAGACAACGTTCCTACATGGGGACTTGGAAGAAGAAATCTACATGAAACAACCTGAAGGATTTGTAGTAAAGGGAAAGAAAGAGTTGGTGTGAAAACTCAAAAGATCCCTTTATGGTATAAATCAATCATCAATTATGTGGTACCAGAAGTTTGACACATACATCCTTAGTTTGGGATTTGTGAGAAGCAAAGTTTATCACTATATATATTCCAAGGAAGAAGGTGGGCATTTCATATATGTAGCTTTGTATGTCGATGACATGTTGTTGATTGGAAACAACATGGACACAATAAAGGAGGTGAAAAAGTAGCTATCCTCCAAGTTCGAAATGAAGGATCTCGGTGCAACTAACTTCATTCTAGGAATGGAGAAAAAGAGAGATTGAGCCGCTAGAAATCTCTGGTTGAATCAAACGAAGTACATTGAAACAGTTCTGAAACGATTCAACATGCAGGATTGCAAACCAATGAAGGTGCCAATTCCAGTGGGAGCAAGGCTTACTGCTGAACAGTGTCCAAAGACACATGAAGAGATAGAGGACATGGAACGTGTTCCCTATGCAAGTGTTGTTGGTAGTCTAATGTATGTGATGGTCTGCACTCGACCAGACATTGCACTTGTAGTGGAAGTGTTGAGTAGGTACATGTCCTAACCTGGAAAGGTGCATTGGATAACTATCAAGAGAGTATTCAGGTATTTGTGTGGCACAAAGGACTATGTTATATGCTAAAAAGGAAGACATGGAGGTGACGGTGGTAAATTAGATGTACATGGATTTTTCGATGCCGACTGGGCTGGAGATCTGGATTGACGGAGGTCGACCAACATATATGTCTTCAATATGTTTGGTGGAGCAATAAGTTGGATGAGTAAGCGACAGGCGGTTGTAGGCTTGCCGACAACAAGATCTTAATACATGTCAACCACTCATGGAAGCAAAGAAGCAATATGGCTTCAAAGGTTGTGTTTAGGAATCAGGTTTGGGAAAAGAGCTATGAAGGTGAATTGTGACAGTCAAAGCGTAATATTTATGGCAAAGAACCTTGCTTGTCATTCAAAGACTAAGCACATTGATGTACAATACCATTTTGTAAGAGATATGGTGGAAAGTAACAAGGTTCTACTGGAGAAAGAAGACACGTTGGAAAACATAGCAGACTCGTTGACCAAGTCTATGAGTGCTGTGAAATTCTCTTGGTGTAGAGAGGCAATGGGCATTATTTCCCTGGGTTTTTGAGTGAAATTTCATGAATCTCTTGTTCCAACAAAGAAGACAACAAGTGGGAGAATGTTTGGTTGTTATATTCTTTGTAGTGAAAGTCTAGTCGAGGTGAATTGATTGATGGTCGAAGTCGAGGTAGATCGACAACAAGCCGAAGGTTGAGGGAGTCGACTGGGTAAAGTCGAATTCGAAGATATTGACATCAAGTCAAATGAAAAGAGGTCGAAGTGAGGGCATGAGACGACCGACTAGAGACTTAATGGAGGTCGACTGGTAAACCCGACTTGGGGTCGATTGTAACAGAATCCTGAGATTTGCGGGATTTGTATCCAATTATATGCATGGATCTGTAACCGTTTTTGGGCGCCAATATTTAGGGTTCTTATTTTTGTAAAGCCTATAAAGAGGCGTATGGTAAGGCCATAAAGGTTGTTGTTGTAGGTGATCATAGAATACACTTTTGCAGGTTAATGCATGTGTATGTGTAGGTTGTTGGTCATGCATATGTACGCTGAATTGGCTACATGGTTGTTCTTTCTTGTGCAAGAGGGTATGGTGTCGATCGTTCCTTAGGTGTGGACCAAGGTTAGACATGTAACCTTTTATTCTGAATGAATAAGACAACAAGAGAGAAGAACGCTCAAAGGAATCATGATTTTCCCAGTTAAGAGTTTCCAGGGTAAACTCTCAGTGTATTGTGTGATTGCTTGTGTCATTTGCTTTCTTGATTAAATTCTTCTTCTCTTATGCTAGGATTAGTGTGGAAATGACCTGCATTTCATGAAAATATCTACGTGTAGACTTATCTCCTTACTCTAGGCATCTTTGAAAGACTTCTCCATGAAGTGGTGTCTCATATGCATCCTCCTCCCCCTCCACATTAGTACTAATGTAGAGGTGGAGATGCATACCTTATCACCACACCTTTCCACATATCTCTCATTACAATGCAACGTGGGGGAGGGGATAAATGATTTTTTTCAACCTTTTAAAAACTCCTTCTCTACATTATAAAACTTCACATGATGGTCCTCCTTTCACTTTTCTCCAAACTCCACAATGCAGAGCACTGAGAAGTGAAGCATCTCACCTTTCTTTGCAACATGCTTGTTTTGCATTCCCATCCCCACATTTAAAGCTATGCATTGTGTTTTTCACTGCCTTTCCACCCTTCATGAAGGCTCCACCCAATTATGCCTCTCTTTATTAACCTCCTTTGTATCACCTTTTACCTTAACACTTTGATGTAGAGTGTGGAGATGCTTCATGCTCCACATTCCTTTGCTCCACAACTTTGGTTTTGACTCCAAGCTTTGTTGATATTATGGTAGCTGCGGGAGGTATTTACCTCCACATGTAAACCTGACGAGGATATAATACTCCGGGAAGCAAGAAGAAACCCTAATGAGTTGGCTAATAACCCTAGAAGAATTGTTGGCTCAAGAAGATAATTTATATTAGGTTATTAGCCTCTAAGAGAAGAAGTCGACCATAAATAATAATATATACTGAACAAACAGATACCCAGAATGAGAAGTCAACCCAGGCAGTTAGCCAGAATTAGTATAAATATAGGAGGCCAGTTCTCATTCTGGTAGGTAGTCTCAGAATTGTATAGCAACAACTTGTGCACACTGCAATGCCTAGTCTTGTGCACAGGTTTGAGGAGAGTTGCCATTGCAGCTGCTGTAGCTAGCAGATCACGTTTGGCTTGGACTATCTCTTGGCTAGGGTTTGGAACATATGATCAGCTCTTGTTGGTGCACTATCCTTGGGGAAAGGTCTGCTACCCTTTGTTTGGATATCTAGCCTAGGGTTTGCTTTCGAAGTGATTCTCTGTTAAGGTTAAGGTGCTCGTAGGGTGGCTTCAGCCTGTGGTTGGGTGACAATAGAGATATTGTCAATGGTAAAACGAGCACAATCCATTATATTCTAACAAGTTATGGGCCACACCGCCTTCATTCAATCTAAACGTTGGAAGGAAACATAGCCACTAGTGTAACGTTCCCCCACCATCAACCCCATGGTCGGAGCAACATTACTACGCGAAAAAACACTACTGTAACATATTATGCATTCTTATGAAATATAATTTCTTAATTACAGTTAAACACAACGTAAGCACATTAATACCGTTAGCATACATAATCCACGACATTAACAATAATTCACGAATACAATGGAATACATGTAAACATTGCAAGAATCACAGACATGCATATTAAATTGAAATTATACGCATGTATATACTTATCTTTTAGAATAGATGCAATTCACCAACTGTAGACCTCCCACAAACCTCCCAGCCTTAGACCGCGTTGCTCATCACTCTCAGTAGTAGGTCACCCCCGAGCTGGGACTAAGCTTCACCGGGTAGGGATTCCTAGGCTAGGCAGGGAATACAGGAAGACACACAGTCACAGGAGAATGATTCTCTTTCAGGAGCCACTTATGCCCACTTCCCATAGACTCGCATTCCCCACATGTCTATCCCACCCCAGGAGTATACACCTTCACTGTCACCAAGACAATCCATCGGCTGCTAACCTCCCTTCCCTTGGGCTTCAACAACAGACCAGACCAGAAGTCTTCAAGCTCTGTGGCAGCTACAGAACTCCTTCCAGGAGTTCTCACTTCCTCCGCACACTCTCTCACCTGGAGAGAGTCGCTCACAGACTGGGTAACCTGCCTCTTTAACAACAATCACCTTCCTCACATTAGCCAGCAAGCCACACGCAGTCCAGCACTGCGTGGCCACAACAGTCAATTGGGAAAATGGGTATGGACACCCGAAATAGAAACGATCAGCGCTAAAGCATAGCGCGTCTCTGTGATTACAGGATGCGTTGAGCTTTCTAGCAAGCAACACAGGATGCACGACTCTGCAATTACGAGACATTCAGTTCTCCCAACCAACAATAAGGAATAGACTCACCGCTCTGGTTTCAAAAATGCGTAAGGTGTACAGAGGTTCAATCACAGAGGCTAAACACGTACAGATGGAGGATGGAGGAATTGGAAGGTCGAACCCCGTATTCAGGAGATGGTTCGAGAAATGCGCC
>SNQJ01S0001469.1:197124-211577 GCA_010110895.2 Picea sitchensis
GAATGGCTCTTGTATCACTCTGTGGAGTGACCATCATGTCTCATTACTCAGATAGAGTATGGTTTCGAGAGATGATGCAACTGATGACACTGATGATGATGATGGTGCTCATGATCTAGTCTATACAACTATGTTGATGCTACCAGGTGAATGGTATGTTTTTGTGCTCAAGACCATTACTTGTAATACCTCCCTAGCTAGGAGGGAGTGTTGATATTATCGTAGCTGCGGGAGGTATTTGCCTCCACGTGTAAACCTGACAAGGATAGAATACTCTGGGAAGCAAGAAGAAATCCTAATGAGTTGGTTAATAACCCTAGAAGACTTGTCGGCTCAAGAAGATAATTTATATTAGGTTATTAGCCTCCAAGAGAAGAAGACGACCATAAATAATAATATATAATGAACAGACAGATACCCAGAATGAGAAGTTGGCCCAGGTAGTTAGCCAGAATTAGTATAAATACAGGAGGCCCGTTCTCATTCTGGTAGGCAGTCTCAGAATTGCAGAGCAACAACTTGTGCGCACTGCAATGCCCAGTCTTGTGTGCAGGTTTGAGGAGAGCTGCCATTGCAGCTGCTGTAGCTAGCAAATCACGTTTGGCTTGGACTATCTCTTGGGGTTTGGAACATCTGATCAACTCTTGTTGGTGCGCTATCCTTGGGGAAAGGTGCGCTACCCTTTGTTTGGTTATCTAGCCTAGGGTTTGCTTCCGGAGTGATTCTCTGTCAAGGTTAAAGTGCTCATAGGGTGGCTTCGGTCTATGGTTGGGTGACAATAGAGATATTGTCAATGGTAAAACGAGCACAATCCATTATATTCTAACAAGCTTCACATAGGTTCTTTCGATACATGAATTAAAAAGAGACTTAGCCTCCATAGCTAAAGAGGTTTGGTATTCATATCCCTCTACCGTCGAATCACCACTTGCCATGTGTTCATTGCATCCACTTCTTGTCATCCAACGTGTTATCACTCCACAAACATGTGTCTTTTCCACATGTAATTTGCCAAAGGCTTTCTTTACTAATGGGAAGGGCATATACATTGGGCATATACATTTCACTAGAGATGGCCCCGCATCAAACTCCTCTGGTTATAAAAAACATTCCCTCATTATGATATAAATTCTTTTCTTCATGAACAACTTCATCAATTATTTCACCACTACTATCTTAATCAAATGTACACTTCTCATCATTTTTGTACAATTCTGCAATCACTACAAGTCTATCTCTCTACTATTGCATTCATTTATGTCTATATCACCATAAAATAAACCTAAGATTTTAATGAAGTTATAAAACCTAAAATTTAAAAAAAAGCATAATCAATACATTATACATCATCTCTCTACTATTGCATTCATTTATGTCTATATCACCACAAAATAAATCTAAGATCTTAATGAATTTATAAGACATAAAACTTAACAAAAAGGTCCTGCTTTATAATTTCCATGTTTTTAGTTAGTTGGCGCATCCTCTCTTCTTCCTTTAACCCCCTTCACAGTTGGAATTGACTCACTGTACTTGATTTAAAGCTCTATACTAATGTCCCTTATTCAAATTTATAACCATATTCTTAAACATGTTGCATTCCACCTCCATAACAATTATATGGAGGTGGAAATCAAACAGAAAAAACAAGGCTTAATCACGTTAAAAAGGAAATCAAACAGAAAAAACAAAAAAACAAACTACCACCTGGAGGACAGACGAGTATACAAACATAACCCCCAAAGCTAGAGCTTGAAACTCTCCATATGAATGCAAACCTCCCTGAGCTGAAAAGGGTCAGAGGAATCACCTGTCAACCTCAGGAGACCCTGAATTGATTAGTTCCGAGCACTAGATTTTCTGTGCGTTTGTTTTATTTTGATAAAAAAAAATTACGTTTCATTGGGGAAGATTATGTATCTTTAATATTTAAATAAAAATAGACAAACAACAATGCACACTGTGAACATGTTTGACTTTGCATTCACTATTATGGTTGATCAACCATGCATTCACCAGTGATAACGAATCCATGGAAAAATTGTTACAGTAAGTAAAACATAAACATTGTTAATATAAATTTGCATTTTTTTCCATTTGGTATTGTTTAAAGAAATATAACGAGATTGCTAAACTGATGGAAACCTGCTTTTATCTGGACTTTATGCATAAATAGTGATGGAAAACAATCAACATTATATAATTGATCTGAAAAATAAGGTTGTCAATTTGGAAAATAAAATCGAATGGATTGTTGAAAGAAAAAAAATTAACCTTTTATAATTGTTAATATGAAAATAATATAATTTTTAGTATGAAAAAAAGATGTTGATTTCAGAAATAAGATTTAATGAATTATATAATTTCTGATTTGAAAAATAAGGTTGTTAATTTGAAAAATAAAATTGAATTGATTGTTAAAGGAAAAAAAAATCAACATTTATAATTGTTAATTTGAAAATTAGATTATTGATTCCCTAAATAAGATTTAATGGAATGTTTAACAAATTTATCAATGTTATGGAATAGATTATTAAATTGTAAAAATATTTATGAATTTTATAAAAAAATTTGGTTATATAAAGGATTATATAGGAATCAATATCATTATCTAAAATTAAAATTAAAAATAATAATTAAAATAAATATATTACATAAATTTAATAAAAATAATTATTTATTTATTTATTTATTTTACAATTTGAAAATGAAATGATTTTATTTATTTTTAAATATCAAATATGCATAATTATTTATAAATTTTTATTTTGTTGTTTGGAATCCTTTAGATTCATACTAAGGAATTGAGATCTCTACATAATGATAATATTAAGATTAAGAAAACTATAATAAAATTCACAAATAATATATTTTGAGATGTTTTTAATATTTTTTTTTTAATCAACAACACACTCTTTATGAACTTAACATGTTATGAGCTTAATATGTTACTTGCAGAAGTTAAATCTAAATAAAAAAGTTAACAATGTTTCTAGCATTCTTATCCTCACTTATTAATGTAAAACAAATAAATACCAAACATATAAGTGAAAGAAACTTACACCCTTCATGTAAGTTATTAGTAATGTTAATTTTTAATAATAATAATAATAATAATCTATTTTTAAGGGTATACATACCTTATCTCCTCTGGATTTGGATCTATGACCTCTTAAGAGAAAACACATGTTCTTAACCACTAGACCCACTCAAGCTGTAATATAAAATAGTTAATATGATTTAAAAAATGGTACACTAAACCATTAAATGCACCAAAATTATAAAAAATATGTTTCAATAAAATATCTACAAATAATATGAAAAGGCAATTTGTATAGCAAGGAATTATTGCAAACCCCTTGATGTTTGGAACCCACCATCATTAAGGAATAAATAATATAGTACATAGGGAGGTTTGGCAAATACAGTGCATACAAACAATGGTTAGATAAAGTAAGGCACCGTTTAGGAAACCCACCGTTCACTGGATTTATTCTTGCTTGTATTGGATTGGATTTCATTTGTTTTCTTTGATTGTTTCTAATCTTTTGGCAGCAACATTAAGTGAATTAATAAAATGTGTTTTGTTTTTTTTTTTGTTTTTTTTTGTGTACCAAATAAAATTGGTAAATATAAAGAAATATTAGTTTTGTTTGTTTTCTAAGTAAGGATCATAAACCAAGGTTATATAAATTAATTAAGATATTGTTGTGAATATAATAGTAAATTTGTTTGTTTGTTATTAATTTTTTTTTTAAAAGGTGGACAAAATTAATACTTTTTTATTATGAATAATTTTAAAATATTTTTTTTTAAATTAATATTTTTTAAATATTTTAATATTTTCTATAAAAAATAATAATGAAACAACACACAACGTTGTGGAATTGGTTGCATAGGGAGAGAATATTGGTGTGATGAGTATGCCATGCTTTTATAATGATAAAGTGAAGGGAAAAATGAGTGTGATCATTGAACCAATAGTTTTGGCTATGCCAACGATGTTGTCAAAGCCTGTTGATGGAGACATTTGAATGATAGTAACCTAAGATATTAATAAATCTGCCGATGGAGACATTTGAATGATAATAACCTAATATATTGGGATTTGGGGATAAGGATAAGAAGTTGAGGTCAAGATAAATCATTTTGAAATGGGCAAATAATTAGTTTTGTTTTTTATTTTTTTTTGAGATCTTAAATGAAATAATAATAATTCTATGAATTGACAAAATATAGTGTGTGATATACTCAATCATCTCATAAATTGATTGATTAATATATTTGAGAGATGGCGTTGGACTATGGTTCAATTCACTAAATAAAAACCAAGTCCATCTATCCAATTTTTTACTATAGGTTGAAGTTAATTTTTATAATTTTTTATCTTAACATAATGCACAAAACTTATATCTCAAAATGATTTAAGTCAATAATTAATTAATATAATAGTTACGTGTAATGATATTGATTCGTGGAATTTATTAGTTTCAACTTATATCTCAAAATGATTTAAGTCAATAATTAATTAATATAATAGTTAAGTGTAATGATATTGATTCGTGGAATTTATTAGTTTCCTCCATGTAACAGAGACTATTGTAAATAGATTGACGTAACATTTGTAAATAAATTGACGTTTTTAATTAGTTCTTTAAGCAAATCAAAAACTTATCTCAAAGTTTTAGCTTCAACATTTTTTCTCCCCTTATCAAATAAGTACAACATTTTTATTACTCAATGGGAAGCTTTGAGGTATTATTTGGCTTCATATTGAGTTTATATATATATATATATATATCAAAATGAATTAATGCTAAGTTTTAAGTTAATATTAATTATAAATATTAAATACTTTGAGATAGCCCAAACCATAGCTCATAGTTTATAATTTATATTTCTTGTTATAATGTCCAAGATTGCATGCAAAGTTGTAGTGTTCAACGACAATAGTTATGGTGTTCAACTGTAGCTTGGATGCAAGATCCCCCTCATGGTATTAAAGTAAGAGGAACAACCAAGAAATGGGTATCATCTACAACTATAATCATGTGTTCTGCAACCAATTGCACTCCAACTAGTCCTTTGTTTTTGGGTGCTAGGTTCCTTCTTCAAACTCTCTGTAAGGTTGTCCTAGCATGACCTTTTGAATTGAATTGGGATGCCGAAGGGGCTATCATGCATGACCTGGGTGGGTCTTTTGAATTGTAGAAGGAAGTTGAACGGTGCCATCTGCACACAAAATGCAATGTTGTAGGTACTGGAAGTGAACTTAGCATATGGAAATCTATAGCCTTAGAACTAGAACTTAAATTTTCTATCTCGTCATTTTGCTTAAAAAATTCAGAATTAAATTTTTTTATTTTATCCTTTTGCTTAAAAAATTCAGAGTACAAAAGGCAGAACTTACATGTCCAATTAGTTGGAGGTTTGTAACTCTTATGTTATTTTCATGCTATGATAAATGTCTCTCATATGAGAGGCTAGAGTGCATTAACATTTCATCCCTCTATAACTGCTATAATTTCTTTTTTTGCAATAAATTGACTCTATATTTCTCTTTTTGCATTAAATTGACTATATAGGGGAATCTCATAGTTGCATTCATGCTTAACTTCATATTCAACTTCTCTACTCCTAATCTAGTTGTTACACTTGTAATACCCATTTCCAATCCTGCAAAAGTGACCTCAACAACTAAGCTTTTCAATCTCAAACAAAATAACATTTACTAGGAAAACCCAAACCAAAGCTATAGAGTTTATGAAGATTCATGCAATGAAAATCCAATGCCTTGGAGCACTCGTCAGGGGATCACACATATAATATCACTCAACAGAGGCAAAGGAGAATCAGGGCATTACTCTCACTGAATGAAGAGATGGGATTGAATATGCATTGCTAAGTGACTATCAAAGGTATCACGTGTTGATGTTTGTAGCATCAAACATGTACTTCTGCACAGGTTAAGTGTCTAGACGTGTGGAAGTTGTCTGAATCCTTCTACCTCAGTAATTTACTTGAATCAAACGAATTATTAAAGTAAAGTTATTTTATTAAATAGTTGAGTTTTAATTTAATGCAATGCTAAATTCATTAACATTAGTGAATTAAATGAATCTTACCCTTTTTTTTTTGTGAGTGTACAAATCTATATTATTGGTATGTATTATGATACAAACATGGGGATCTCGGTCTGCCTAGAAGGAAACCAGACCAAGGGGTCCCTGCTGCTCGAGTTGATAGTTGCAGTGGATGGTACTGGTCTGCCACCAGGGGAAACCAGAACAGACCTTCCATATCCAGTTTAAAAGACACATACATAAAGAAAAAAAAAATGACAACATCCCCCTGAACCAGAGTTTGTAATAGGTCTGATTAAATGCATAACTGCCCTTGACTAACAAATCATAAATCTGAAACTATGAGGTGTTTCAACACCTGGGGGTGTTGCTTCCCACCATCCACCTGGCTCTTGTTATCTTCCTTCGGGGAGACCGTGTGAGTCTTCTTGATTTGGGTTGGCGCGCCTTGTCCATCAGCATATGTGATGCCCATATGATGAACATATCGTAGGTAAAGGTGAAACTGAAACGCCAACCATTCCAACTTGCATTTTTGGTCCTTCTCTACCTCTACTAAAAATTTGATGATAGTTTCCAGACTGTTGAGGCACCGCAGGATCTCTTCCAGCATTGTCTTGTTTTCCATGTTATCCTCCTGTCTCGCTTCTTCCTTCTCTGAATTCACTTTCCCGATCATACTCTTGGTTAGCCAGGCCATCTCTACCATTTTGTGGTAGAGGGTTTCCTTGGGTCGCGTGGCCCCTGGATCAGTTACCCAGTCTACTTCCTGCACCATGTCGTCCCACTCTTTACCTTTGCGCTTGTCCTTTAATTCCTTTTCCCATCGGGCGATGGTCGCCTTCCCCTTCGGTGCAACCAGAGTATGGAAGGTTCCTTTCACATCCTTCATTGCCTGCTCCATTCTTGTTATCCATCGCGAACTGTCTGGGACTTCCTTCCCAAGGGGGTTCCTCTTCTTCTGTGTATGCTTCATTCGCGCCATCCCGCTTTGCCTACCATATCTCTTTCTCTGGCTACTCAGCCTGTGCCTCATTTCACAGGTATCCTTAATTTTCCTGCCCTTTAACCTGTAATAACCCTTACTATTGCACTCCTTCTGTTTGCGTCTATTCTTGTTGTCCCTCTTCTTATTCGATTTCCCCCGCTGCGAGCCTGTACTTCCAACCATGGTTTTCCCAAGGTGGTGAGCACTTCTGTCATTTTTTGTTGTTAACGCTCGTTTGATCATGATGGTTCAACCTTTATCCCTGTACGTTCCACTGCCCTTGCTCGCTTGTGATCCGACTGTGCTTCTCCCCGTACCTGTGCTGGGGGATGGTGGATCGTTCCGAGTTATCACCAACCCCTTATGCCTTAAGTCATTCGTTACATTCGACTTGTTGCCTGTCCATTCACACATATTTTTCCCACAACTCTTACTAATGTATCGGCCTTACTTCTGGTCGCCTACCTGCTGCTTATTGTGATCTTGCATGACAATCTATGGCCGAGTGTTCGGCAATCATATTCTTCCTAGGTCCCATGTACCTTCCGAGAAACCTTGTGTTGTCCTCCTCGATGTGACTTTCCATGCTTAATCCACCCTCATGATATTTTACCTCCAGATGATTGTAGTCTATCCTGAGTTGCCCGCTCGGAATGTTGATCCAGGCATCGTCTAGTTCTGAGCCTTCCTTGTCGACCCCCTCGTTGGTGAGTCTGTCCGCAAGAGCATTCACTGACCTGCACACCCACCACAACTCCAATGTTTTCAATGTTCTCAGATGCTCCTTGATTTTATGCAGGGAGTGTGCAAGGCACCAGTGTTTTTGAACCTTTCCCACTCTAGTGCCATTTTGGAGTTTTTTTGCAGTGTTGATAACCAGGGTGGAGTCACCTTCCACGATGGTGTTTTTCATCCTTTCCCGGCTTAGGATTTCAAGGCCAATCTCCAGGGATCCAAATTTCGTTGCATTGTTGGTTGAGTTTCTCATGCTCCCAGTGTACAGTCAGATGATATTTCCCCCACTGTCTCTCATCACTCCACCTACCCCTGCCACTCCCGTATTTCCTTTTGTCGCCCCATCAAAATTCAGTTTGAGGAACCCTGACAGAGGGAGAGTTCAGTTGTGGGCTCCTATCTAGAGTTGCGGAACACGCCCCACAGGTATGTTGTTGCTCCATTATTTTAGATGGAAAAATTCCAGGATGCGGGAGTCTTGGTCTGTAAGTTGAAATTTCTCCTTATTGTAGTTGTGGCTCTGCATCGTTTCTCTTATTTGAGAGACTATTGCATCCTTTAGCCTTTCTGCTGGTAGGCTATCATTCTTGAAGATGCGACGGTTCCTTTCTTTCCAGATTTCCCATATGATCATCCCCGACATTAGGTTCCAACAAATGTTCACCATTTCATTTTCGATGTAACTTTCATTCCAGTTTTTTATGGTTGCGCTAATGTACCCCCGGACCCTATTGGATCAACGGTAGATGCATGCCACCCAATCCCAAATTTCGGTTGTGTAACTCCATTCGTCGAGGAGGTGATCAATTGTTTCCTCTTGGACCTGATAGAGATGGCAACGAGATGGGCCTATGAAACCCCTTTTCATGAGGTTCTCCCAGGTTAGAATTCAGTTGTGTAGTACTAGCCATTCGAACATTTTGATTTTTGGCCATTGGGGACTTTTAGAGATCTTTTCCCACTGTTGCTCCAGATTTTCTTGGTCCTGGCCCGTGATGTAATATCATGCTTCTTTTAAGTTGAATTCGCCCCAAGTTTTCTGGCCCCACCTTAATTGATCATCTTCTTCTGAGACCCCAATTTTCCTTTTCCCCAATTCCTCCTCCACCTCTTTCGTTATTGTTTCGATCTAGGCTCTGTTTTGTGGATTAAACTTGTCCCAGATCCTCCATCTAGCGCTACCATCCCTTTGCTTCTAGTATTGATGAATTTTTGTTTTTCCTTGCGGCCCAATCATTTCTTGTTGGAGCTCCTCCCAGTCCTGAGTTTCCATAATGGGTTCCTGTTGCCATGCGTCCTCCCAAAACCTTGTTGTTCTACCATTTCTGACTTCCTAGAATCTATGATTCTGGATCTAGTTTTTATTTCTCCAGGCGATATTCCAGATGGTTGATCCCTCCCTTGTGCCCATGAACCAAATTCGCTCCTGGTCGTTGATGTTCGGGGCATACTTGGCCTTCCATAGGTTCACCCACGACACTGATTTGTCTTTTACCCATCTCCACCAGAGCTTTGTCCCGTAGGCCTTGTTGGTTACCTGTGGGTCTTGCAACCCCAGGCCGCCTTTGATTTTTGGTCTGCATATCTTGTCCCAGGACACCAAGGCCCATTTTTTTTTTTCTACGCCGCGCCATAGGAATTCTCTTTGGATGGCTCTTATCTTTTGTAGTATTCCTTTGGGGGGGATGGAAATACTGAGCTCTGTATGTCCAATTTTTTACCCTCTCCTGTAGCTTGCTGATAAATCCTTCCCACATAGCATTTTTGCAAGCTTTTTCGGTCAGGGGGATTCCCAAGTATTTTGTTGGGAGCGTTTTATGTTCAAACCCCAGGATGTTGACCAAGTTTCTTTGTATTGCCGGATTAGTGTTGAAAAAATATATCATGGACTTGGAGTGATTGATTTCCGCCCTCGAGGCTTCCCCGGAGTCCTCTAAGATTTTTTTATAGGCCTTCACTTCCTTTATCGTGGGTGTTCCATGGAGCAGGGTGTCATCAATGAACTATTGGTGTGTGGAGGTTGGACAATTTTCAAATAGTTTGAGGCCTTTTATTTCACCAGTTGCAGTTGTGCTTTTTATGCTTCTTCTTAGCCCTTCCATCATTAGTATGAACAGGAAGGGGGATAGCGGATCCCCTTGTCTAATGCCTCTATATGGACAAAAATGTTTGGCTAGGGCTCCATTTATTAACAATGAGAAACTTGTCATTGAGACTAGAGTGACAATCCAGTTGATCTAGTGCTGGTCGAAACCAAAAGCTTCCAGAGTCTTGGCCATGTAGTGCCAGCTTATTTTGTCATAGGCCTTTGCTAGGTCAAGTTGGATTATCATCCCCCCTCTCCTTTGGCTTTTCAGCTTGTGAATTATCTCATGGGATTGGATGACATTGTCCAGGATTTTTCTTCCTTCTACATAGCCCGCATGTTCCTGTGAAATCAGTGTGGGAAGGAGTGGTTTCAACCTATTGGTTATGATTTTGGAAATTATCTTGTAGACTACATTGCACAAAGCTATAGGCCTATAGTGGTCTAGGGTCCTCGCTTCATTTTCTTTTGGGATTAGAGTGATCATTGTGGCATTTAAATATTTCAGGATGGAGGCCGAGAGCTTGGAGTCCTCCACCACCCCATAAATATCATACTTAACTACCTCCCAACAGGCTTTGAAGAATTCCACTATGAATCCATCTAGACCTGGGGCCTTACCATTTTGCATCTCCTAGACCACTTGGTCATTTTCTTCCTTTGCGATGGGTTTTCTTAGGCTGACATTTTGATCCTCTGTGACCAATTTGGGGATGTGTTGAGTTATCCTTTGTATGGGCACAGATCTATCTTGGTTGGGCTCTTTGGCTATCCCCTAGAAGTGATTGAACAATGTATTTTCAATGTCCTGGTGGGATTCTCGTTCGATCCCGTCCTAATCCCTAATATTCGAGATTTTGTTATGAGATCTTCTTGTGATAGTTGTTCTATGAAAAAACTTGGTGTTCCTCTCCCCTTCCTTTAGCCACCTTATTTTGGAATTTTGGCGCCACAGAGTTTCTTCCTGCTTACATCTTGCTTCCCATTCCCAGGTCATTTTGATTTCTTCTTTTTTTCGATCCTCTGTGTATCCCTCCTCAATGCAAAGTTCCTGGAGCTTCCTCATCCTTTCATCGATACTTTTTTTCCCTTGGTTTATGTTTCCAAAGACTTCTCTGTTCCACTCCTTAAGTTTTTTTTTGATGTGCTTGAGTTTCTTGTATAGTTTGAACATCCTTGTCCCATGGTCTGGTAGTTCCTCCTGCCACCATTGGTTGTTGTTCTCCTTGAAGGTGGGATGATCTATCCAAAATTTCTCAAATCTAAATGGTCTGTTCTTTGGTGTGGTTTGAAAATTCGCTTCCAATTGAATCGACCAGTGGTCTAATCTCCCCCAGGGGAGGATGCAGCAGTCCAAATCTAGTCCCTGCAAAATGATGGATTCTGACACCAAGAATCTATCTAGCCTTGTAGATATTTGATGGTGAGATAGTCGTTTGTTGTTCCAGGTGAAATGTCCATTGCTGGTCCTGATGTCTACAAGCTCCATTGTATCTATGAAAGCTAAGAATTCTTTCGCATCTATGTCCAATCTCCTGGTGCCCCTTTTTTTCTTCGCAAGAGTAGTGATGATGTTGAAGTCCCCAGCTAGGATCCAATGGAGGTTGTTGGTTCAGTATTTAAGATTCTCTAGGTCTAGGAGCATTCTCCTTTTCTCCTCCATCACTTGGGGCCATACACATTCGTGCATAGAATGTCCGCTGTGTTCTCTATAATTTGCATGTTAACATAAAGAGTATGTCTCGTGGCTTCTGTTGCAAGTAGGTTCACCGATTGTGGGTTCCACAAGCTGAGAATACCTCCTTCCGTCTATAGGGCTTTTGACAACCACCATCTTGTACTTACTCCATTTTTTTTACTTATTATTTCCATTATGTCCACTGTGCATTTTGTCTCTTGAATGAAACAGATGTCAAGTTGTTCCTTCCTCAGTCTATTTTTAAGGATTCGTTATTTTCTTGGGTTGTTTAGGCATCTTATATTCCAAGTAATAATATTCATTTAAACATGTGGGNGGGGGGGTGGTTGGGGAAGAGATTTTTAATCTTACCTAAATTTATCAACAGAGATCCTAGTTCTTGTAGGGCTATGATGTTTGATTTCCTGCCTTTCTTCCACCTTGTCTGCTTGGGTGAGTGTTGTTGTTGTCCATCACCTGTTTTGATTCCCAAGTGTCCTATCTCACCATGCATGCGCTTGGTACCTCTGGATTTTTCTTCCTCTCTTAGGAGGAAGAGATATTGAATGTGATCTAGTTGCTCCGCTGGCACATTGTCAACTCCCTGCTTTTTCCATTGCTCCATTATATTCAGGTGGTCTATTCCTTCCCTTTCCACAATGTCTCTGAGGTCTGGGTCTTCTATTCCTACCTCTCTTGGTTTCATATATTCATCTCCATCTGCCTCTTGCATTGGGTGTTGGCGTTTTCGTTTCCTCCTTCCATAGGACTTGCGCTGCCTCCTTGTTCTCCCTTGTCGCTTGGGTTTTTTGTGTTCTCATGAGTTTCTTGTTCACTTGTTTCCCTAGATTTCTTCTTTTCCTTTCCTCCTTCCTCCCCTTGGTTGGGCCTACCTCTTCCTTTTGTTCTAATCCTGGCTTCCATTTTTCTCCTTGTTGGGGCCTTGCCTTGTCTTTTGTTTCCTCTTCTTTTGTGTTTTGGCTTCACAAAACCATCCTCATCCTGTTGTATTTTGGTGTTTTCCAATTCTTGTTTTTTATTGAGAGGACATTCTCTTATTAGGTGTCCATGTTCATGACATCTTCTGCATCGAAATGAGATCTTCTCGCAGTCTATACTTTATATCCATTCCTCATCCCTAAAATCCAGGCTTATAGCTTTTGGGAGTGCCCCCAAGACATCCATCTCTATACAGATCCTTGCATAGGAGGTGTATCTTCCTTTTAATGTTGCTTCCGATGTCTTGACATATTTCCAAAGCTCGTTCCCTATTGCTTCGAAGGTGGATGAAATCTAATAATCTAGCGGTAAGGAATAAAACCTTAGCCATACTGGGACATTTTTTAAGGTTTCTTTCTCTGGGGAGAAGTTTTCCTTCCATGGATGCATGTATAGCCTCGCTGAGGCATGGAAATATGGCCCCCCTTCAAAGACTTTATCCATGTCCTCTAGGTTCATAAAGACTATTGTGAAGAATCCTTTCGAACCCAAGTGGAGTTCAGCGTCTCCACTCGACTTCCATTGGTATTTTATCTAGCTGCGCAAATTTTTTTCTGTGGTCCACATGCCCATGAACTTGCAGATCAGTGCACGCGTCTTCATCTGATCCCGGAAGAGTTGCGTTTGGGGGTATTCCAGTATAACTTTGGGGATCAATGTCGTCTTAGGTTTACAAGGGTTACGCCCATCTACCCCACTGGGGTTCGTCGTTTCTTGCATACCGTTCTGGGCTTCTCTGGCCTCTTCCCCCACGTGATCACTTTTTCCTTGATTTCCCTCTTGATTCTTTTCCGATCCTGATCCCGAGGTGCCTATCAGAGGTTCCTTGAAACTGATGTCGCATGGGCCTTTCCCTCTGTCCACAACTACCTTCATGTAGGAGGGGGTTCCACTCCCTCCCCCTTTGGTAACCATGCTAGCTTCTGCTAAAACCGCAACTGTTAAACACTAGATTGAAAGTTTAAAAAAAAAATGTTCAAGAAGAAAAAATCCATCGACATTGATCCATTTTTAAGTGCATTATTGAATCATATACAAAACATAAATTAAATGAATCTTAGCCATTGATCTCAAGTGAGGTGAGATTTAATATTAGTTGCCAATCACTTTGGAGATTAGGGTTAGGTCATAACTCAATATTATAAAAGAACAACGAGGGTGAAGGAAGAGACACTTGTGAGAGAGATTCTATGTTGATACACAAGAGAGAACAAATAAGAAATTTTGATCAAGGGTTGGATCACGAAGGACTATGATTCAACTAGATCTTAGATAGGTGGAAAAGGAATTTCATCTAGAGATTAGTATAGGTTAGGGAGAAGAGAGAATAGGGGAAACCGTAAGGAGATCCGACAAATTCAAAGCCACAACAACAATATAGACTTGTATCCGGGTTGTTGTACAACAAAGTGCATATATACGCGGGTTGTTGTACAACAAAGTGTGTATGTACATGAGTGACAGTGAACACATGCGTGTACAATTTCTGAGAATTGATTTATGGGATTAGACAACTAAGGAGGAATTTCTAGGGTTGCAGGTGTTGTCTATAGCTTTTTTTTATTTCTCAGTGGGCCATTTTCCCGGTAAGGGAGCCCTGTAACCTTGGATATTATTCTAATGATAAGTTGATTTGAAGGGAAAAATATCTTTGTGTATTATGTATGATATTTGGTTTCTAGTATTGGTTTCACTAGTTATTTGAGTTAATTATTCCAACAAGTGTATTTTGTTTTGTGAGATGCTAATATGATTTACAACATGGAAATCACTAGTAAACAATATACCTAGGTGCCGAGATTATAAAGTTAACATGGTATCAGAGCTCTCACTCTGAGAGGAATCTAGATTTCATATCCACAACAATTAGTAATAGATCTGTCA
>SNQJ01S0001469.1:217635-239151 GCA_010110895.2 Picea sitchensis
TGTAGAAGGCAACAAACGCTTGAGAAAGACAGCTGGAACAGAAGCTGAAACACAGTGTTGTAGCAGAGCTGGAACACAGTGCTGAAACAGAGCTAGAACACAGTTGCAGAAACACAGATGCTGGAACACAGATGCTGGGACACAGAAGCTGAAACACAGTGCTGAAACAGTGCTGGATCTTATGCTGAAACACGGTGTTGCAGCAGCTGAAATAAAGTGCTGTTACATATGCTGAAACACAGTGCTGGAACAGTTACTGAAACACAGTTTGTTACATATGCTGAAACACAGTTTTGTTACATATGCTGAAACACAGCGCTGGAACAGATGCTGAAACACAGTGTTGGAAATTATGCTGAAACAACGATGGATCTTTTGCTGAAACAATGATGCATCACAATTTGTAACTGAATTTGTGGCTTTGCCACCCCTCTAATAAAAACTATAACCGTTTTCGTTTAAAAAAAAAAAAAGTTAGGATAAAGGCATAAAGTGCAATAATACATATGAGTTATACCATTTACTCAAATATTTATTATGTTTTCAACATGGAATATATTATTTATGTGTAACGGTTTTTGTTTGCATAAATTAACTTATCTTAAAATTGGGCAGTTCATATATTTAGAGAATAAAGCTACCATAAATTATAATAATATACCAGATTCATAACTTATTTATAAGTTGGCATAAGTTGTATTAATATACCAGATTCATAATTTATTTATTTAAATAACGTGTTTTGAACATGAAATATAATATTATGTTTTCAACATGAAATATAATATTGGTTTGTAGATAATTGAGATAGTTTTTATATTTATATGATAAATTTAATAGAAAGTGTAGTAATAATAATATTTGTTTGTGAAATTTATTTATGTTATTTTATTTTAAAGTGGGACGTTTTTTATATTTATAAAATAAATATAATATAAAGTATAATAATACATAAATTATAATCTATGTATTTAGATAATATGTTTTCAATATTTATTGATTGATCATTTAAGTAGATACATAAGAACATTATAATTATTAGAAAAATATGAGGAAGTAGAGTTTATATTTTATTAGGATTAATGAGATTATATATGGATTATTGGTTTTCTTGGAAAGTTCAATTGATAAAATGATAGAATATATTGTATATGCAAACAATTTTTTCCTCAAACAATTCTCACCTATGGATATCAATAAGAGAAAATAAAAATTAACGAGGGATGGAGGAAACAATAAGTGAGGGGTGTAGAGGGTTTTAGGAGTGTGGATGACATCGTAGAGGTTGCCGTCACAATGGAAGGGAGAGTAGGTAGAGGCTAGAGTGGGTGGGTATCATGGTCACTATAGGTAGGAAGGTAGGTAGTGTAGCTGGTGCAAGACATGTATGTAGGGGTTGAGTAGCTAGGTTAGGGTTTCTTTATAGGGTTCTTTTTTTTTATTTAAAGTGGGGATGAAGTTTTTAATAAAATATAAACATTAAAAAAATATAGCATATTATTAATTAATGTAATTGAATTATTAACCTCAAAAATGGAGGTGATATTATCATTTTGGATTGTCAAAGTTGTTGATTTAACTTAGGTGGAAGATAAAATTGCATCCATTACAACCCCTACTACATCAAGTGATAGTTTTTTTTATATTTATAAGTTAGAAGTATTGTCTTGCTTCATCAAAGTTCAAGGGAGAAAACAAAAGCTAAAGAACAAACTACAAATGGATACTCTCATAATGGAGAATATCGATATAGTGGCTTATGAATTTGAATTAACAAAGATATGTGGTTTAATAAAACTACTCAATCAATCATTGGAGAAAAACTCTCAGCAAAAAAACAACGGAATTAAAGGTAGAAAGTCATCAAATTTATTTGTTGGCAATGCTATCTCAAATGAAGAAGTATTGGTAGAAGAAGACTCATTTAACTTTTATTGGATATGAATGTAATGATTTTTCATATATTTGAAGTAATTTATAAAAAAAATTACACTCTCTTCTATCTAAACAAATAATTTTTTTCATTCTAACTATAATTTTATAAATTTTGAAAATTTCAAAACCAGTTTTTAACATGTATTTATTTTTTGATTTTACAAAATTTTAGTGTATTTTTTAAAATGACAATTTTTTAGTGCATGAATGTTGTATTTAAATTAATAATTTTCAAAACACTTATTTTTGGATATTTGATTTTTAATTAGAAAAATGGATATATCTTTTTTACATTTTTCATGAGTCTTTTAGAGAATTTAGAAAATATTCCCTTGGATTCTCTTGAAAAAAATATGCTTTTCCTATAGCGGATATCCTGTTATCTTGTATTATAGATATAACATATATAGACATCTATTTTCTCTATGTTACTTTGTTCTATGAAATCTAGGCTCATTTACTATCCGAGTTAGACTTATATTTTTACATGCTATCGGAGATGATGCTTCCTACTCTTCTTACTTGTGTGAAAGCATATTCAAGTCCATGCATGATTTTGGCATTGAAGATCAAGTTTTTTGATTTGATTCTATTTTGACCGTTCCTTTGATTTGCAAATTTTGTACAAAGTTGTTGTAAATTTCTTGGCCCTTTGTATTGGGTGAGTTTGGTTTTGTGGCATTGTTTCTAATCTGTGGTGTGGCCGCTTATTGTTATATTGTGATGTGTGCATGCCTCTTCTCCTGTGAGCCTTTGTCATCATTGCCACGTTTCTACTCCTCTTTTTGTGGATCATGTTGTTGATCTAGTACCATGGCCTCGATCTGACCAACTAATAGCATCATGCGACCTCTAGTCTATTGGAGTGTGGCCTTATTCCACAGTGGCTTTGGCTTGTGAACATGGTTATAGTTTCTCCTTCCTCTCTTGGAGATCTATGGTGGCCTTTATTTTTTGCTAGATGTGATCTCGGGCTACTTCATATAGCGATCCGTGGCAGCGTTTATTTTTCATGGGACGTGATGTCCATCAATAGCCTCCTTCCACGTGTGGCTCGTATACTCAAATTTGTACCAACACCCTCTTGGGCTCTCCTATCTACAACCTTCCCACACAGAGCGCAAGTCAGTCACGTGTGACAGTTGCTCCATGATTGATGGGAGTATTCATTGTGGCTTCATGAGCCTCCTTTATAGGGATTTTCACATTTATTTAAGGCTTTGTAAGATTGTTGTTGGTGCATACATATTTGATGAGAACCTTTGCATGGTTTCTCAATATGTTGGTAAAGTGTGTATGGTGGCGTGTTGATGTCTCTCTATAGGTCCATATGTACCCCATTTTGTGTCCCTTATTGTGAGCACACAACTATTTTATACCCATTTTTTATGGCCCTTTTTTGTGAGCATTTCCCAAAAGAGTTTTGATCTGACGCTTTCCTCTTACCATACATCATTTTGACACATAAACTCTATTATACCAAATTTGACACTCTCCTCTTACCATATACCATGTTCATACATCAACTCCATTATATCAATTTTGATGCCTTTTTCAGATGCTTGTTTTTGAGATTCTTGTTTTTTTCTAGTGCACTGGATAAATTAAGAGAATTGATTCCCTAATTGTACATAGGTACCTATCATGGCCTTGTTTGTTGGAATCCATATTGAGGATTTTTGTCCATGATGGAATTTATTTTTGGACCTTGAATAGTATATTTTGGGCCACTCATGCAACCGTATTTTGTAAGCCTAGGAGCTAGCCAGTTTGGAGTGTTTCTTGCTTGGTTGTTCAATGTTGTCTTCACCTTCAACTAGTAGATCCATACTCTTTCCATCATCTGTGACATACATTGCCATCATCTACATCCACCTAGTTCAACATTGTGGGGGATGGTGTGCATTGCTTCCTCAAGTGATTCTTTATGCTTCATCATTTTGTTTGACATCAACTAATGTTTAAGAGTGAACCTTGTATCGAGAAATTTGACTCAACAGTTGTAGCGACTAGCAATCCATGCACTTCGATGAGATGGATTGGCATCTATAAGGACACTCATTTTATGATGTTTTTGTCGATTGTACATGAGTACCTCATCAGGTTTTTTGAGTCATGACTCATTTCAAAGGATTGGTATCTTTGCTTGAGAAGTTTGAAACTCGTTGTTTGTATTTCTACATGGACCTTTGATGGCATTGATAGCTTGGGGTTAGTTGGCCTTCTTTAGAGTTTTGGCCATATTTTTTGTTTGTGCCTTTCAACGTTTGTAGATCTCATTGCTTGTTTGATGGTTGACTATGGTTGCTCCTTTTTGAAGCCTTTGTTCTGGTTCCTCACCAACACCTATTTTTGTGAAGCATCTATGTGGTGGTTGTCAGCGTTTTCCATTCTCGTGCCTCTGTAACCAAACCTCTTTTGCTTCATATTTCAACCAATGATATAGGTGGATATTGGTGGCCACCCACCTGTTCCAAATTCCACTTGGCTCATCTTGACAGTTTTCAATTCAACACATTTCTCTGTAATGGTGACATCTCTTTGTAATTGTGGGTTTTGCACTTCCGGGGTTGTCTTGAATCCCTACAAAAAATCCGGGTGGATATTGGTGGCCTCCCACCTATTCCAACTGGACTATTTTGGTAGTTTTCATGTCAGTACATCTTTATGTACTTTCGGGGCCGTTTTGAGGCCCTAAACAACATTTTTTGGGCTTGCCACATTCAAAATACTGACAAAGTCAAAGTTTGATGGCATAATGTGTCGTTGTCGAAAATAACTTTCCAACAGGCTATCACATGTCTAAAATGAAGATCGTATGCAAAAGTTACGACCCCGAGAAGTTGATGTACTAATTTACCCCAACAGAGCTCACATGACTTTTGGCGCTTCATCTCCTAGGGTTAGGTTTTTGGATGTATAGGGTTTTGGAATTCATGTTTATTGTAAAAAAGGCCTTCAGAGCCTCATTGTACTCATCATCTTGCGAATGAGCATAGCCCTCACATCTCTTCTCAGAGATAAGCTACCAACATTCTAGCTAGTTCATCCACTTTGTATTTTTACAGTCTCTATACATTTCTTTCATTAATTGAAATCATGTATTGTTGTATTTCTCTGTTTCTGGCAATATTTGTGTGTATTTCATTGTAATATCTCTGCTTTCATTCAGTTCCGAAAATAATCTGGATCAACCAAGTTCATTGAGGTTACTTAGATCTCCTTTTCACAGTTTTGGTCATACTTCTTGATTGGAGCTTTTAGTCTTCTCAGTTCTCCCGCTCTTTCCATTCAATGCATCATCACAAGATCTTCAGTTTCAACTCCAATGCCCTTTTTCAACACTGGCGTTTTTCTCTCTTTTGGAGAGGGATTTTTTCTCCTTTTCTTCACTTGTGAGACTCTATTTTGTACTTGGTTACCTAATAAATCCTTGTTGTGAGGACCAATTTTTTTCTTATGCTTACTCCCTATGTTTTGCTTAAGGGGAGATGTTAGTGTTTTGCTAGTGTCTTTTTCCCATTCCAATACAATCAAATATTTTTAGTTGTGAGCTTACATAGGCATCTGTAACTATTCAAACATATATCTTCTACTAATGTTGTGCTTCTTCCATTGTTATATATAATGAGCATCCTCTTGTATGATAGATATAACATGTAACATATATACATATCTAATTTTTCTATTTCTATTTTGCTCTATGGATTCTAGGTTCATCTATGATTCAGGTTAAACCCATATTTCTACACTTTAATCAACCCATTCCAACTACATTGGAAAATTTCTAATGCTAATTCTTCAAGCACATATAATTTTATTTCAAGGAACATTATTTCTGGGATCTTAAGAGTTTTCATTGTAGACCATCATAAATTAATATATTGTTTACATTTGAAATATGTTTGTATCTTGGATGACTGTAATACTGGAATATATTTATCTTAGTCTCAAATTTATTAAGCATTGAGAGGAATCCAGAATAAATCTAAAAATAAACATATCAATACTTAAAAAACCAAGATTAAGATGAATTCAAGTTGGTTTATTTTTATTTTTTTATATTTCATTATTATTATGGTCAATTGTTTTTCACTTTCATATACGTTTCTTTACTTTTCATTTTTATGGACTTCAACATTTTTTTATTTTTTTAAATAATTTTTCATTTCATGTACCTCTATTTATTCTTATTCTTATTCTTATTTTTCATTTTTATGGATTCATTTTTTCAATTTGATTGATTAGTGTTATAGGTGTGACACATCTACCTAGGTCATAGATGCACCTAGCTACTCTTGGTGAAATCAACATATAATTAACGCATCACTTTACATATCATCAACATATCACATCTTCGTATGCCATTCTAGTGTAGAGGGGAACAACCCACTTGCACTATCAAAATCACTCAAAAGAATGCACAACAAACTACAAGCTTTAACCACACATAACCACATAGAAATATAATACAAATTGTTCAATAACAACACCAACAATATCATCATCACACATACACATTGAATACAAGTAACATGGAGGATTTTACATTGACATTCGAAAGGGAAAAACCACTGTTAGATTGATCGTCTTCTTTCTTACTAAATTCTATAGAATATTTACAATAATAAGGTTTTAAACCTTCTTTCTACTCTATGTCTTCCATTCATTACAAAATTCTCTTAGTTCCATGGAACAAGCCATAAAAATGTTCACTCATAAACATCACCTCTAGAGTGCCCGCTTCTTTGTCTCTTCCTATACTTTTATCCTTATCTTTAGATTGTAACTATAATAGATAGTTAACTCTTCACCTTTTCAACTTGTCCACAATTATTTCATAACTTCTCTGACACTGCTTGTCTTCATCTTCTATCACATTCTAGATTGTAATGGATCCTTTATTCCTCCAACCATTTTGTGCCTCTATGTCATTCATCCGCATAATCAAACCTCTAACGTCTAGTGCCATTTCCTACCTTCTTGTTTATCTCTATACGTAGATTTATCTCCTTACTCTAGGAATCTTTGAAAGAATTATCCATGACGTAGTGCCTCATATGTATACTCCTCCCCTCCATGCTAGTACTAGTGTGGAGGTGGATATGAAGAACTTATCACCGTACCTTTCCATAAATCTCTCACTGCTTTGAAATGTGGGGGAGAAGATGCAAATATTTTGTTCAACCTTTTCAAGAATCCTACTCTACATTATAAAAATCTGCATGACAATCCTCCTTTCACTTTTCTCTAAACTCCACAACAAGGGAATGAAGAGCACCAGGATCTAAATCATCTCACCTTTCTTTGCAATATGCTTGCTTTAAATTCCCATCTCCACATTTAAATCAATGCATTGTGCTCTTCTCTTCTTTTCCACCCTTTCTAAAGGGTCCACCCAATTACGCCTCTTTTTATTAACCTCCCTCTCTATATCACCTTTTACCTTACCACTTTGATGTGAAACGCAGAGATGCTTCATGCTCCAAAACTTTGGTTTTGACTCCAAGCTTCACATAATTTCTTTCAATAATTGAATTAAAAAGAGACTTAACCTCCATAGCTGAAGAGTTTTGGTCTTCATATCCCTCTACCATATAATCACCACTTTCCATGTGTCCATCACCACTTTCCATGTGTCCATTGCATCCATGCCCTGCAGAAAGTCATCACTCCATTTCCATGTGTCTTTTCCATATGTAATTTTCTAAAGGCTCTCTTTACTAAAGGGTATATTCATTTCACTAGAGATGATCCCACATCAAAATCCTTAGGGAATTAAAATCATTCCCTCATTCTTATGAGATAAATTCTCTTCTTCATGAAACAATTCATCAATTATTTCACCACTACTATCTTCATCAAATCTACACTTCTCATCATTTTTGTATAAATATGCAATCAATACACTACACATCATCTCTCTTTTATTTCTTTCATCTATGTCTATATCACCATGAAATAAACCTAAGATCCTAGTGACTTTATAAAACATAAAAATTAATAGAAATCATGATGAATGGTTTCTTCTTCCATCACTGCAATCACTGGGTCCAAGGTTCAACTTTACAATTTCCATGTCTTCAACTAGTTAGTGCACCATTTCTTCTTTGTTCATCCCTTGACCAAGTGTTGTTTATTTGAATCCCCATACTGATCTCCCTTACTCAAATTTATAACCATGTTCCTAAGCATGTTGTATTCTTTCTCTAGAACAATGATTCGATGCTTTTGTTGAACAAGTGTGCCCATAATTGTTGATATCTGAGTACCAACCTAGTGTTCATTCTCGTGAATTTTTGTTGTACTTGTGAAGATTGAAGTTTTGTTACCCTGTATGGTCTCCTCATGATTCCTTATAACCCACTTGATCTCTGGAAACTCCTAATATTCCATCAAAATTATGCTACAATCAATGCTTCAAATCAATTTTAAATTCTTTGTGCTACCCTCTGTCCAGATTCTTTTCTTCTCCTTCAAACCCTTGGGGACATAGTAGAGATTTATTTTGGACTCAACAATGTCTATGGATCTTCCCAACAGAAAATACTTGACTATGCTACAAAAGAAATCAAATAGGAAAAATGAACTACAACCTAGACAAGAGACAAGTATATGAACATAATCCCCAAAGCTAGAGATTGAAACTGTCGGGATGAACAAAAACCTCCTTGAGTTAAAAAGGGTTAGAGGAATTACCTTCTAACCTCGAGAGACCTTGAATTGATTAGTTCTAAGCACTATATTTTATGTGCTACCATCCAACAGAAGATCCTGTCTCAAAATCGAAGAGAATTAAGATAGAAGAAATGAAAATCCCCTAGGAGGAGTGGCAAGGAAACAAACAAAACTCCTAGAGCTAATGCTTGAGTTAATCTAGGAAAATGTGAGCTTCCATGAATTGGAAGAAGTAAGGGGAGGGCGCTCACTTGCAATCATGAATAAGACTAAACACATACATGCCACCCCAATCAAATGAACATAACTCACTAAGCTGCGACACATACCTTATATCCAAGGCCTCTACCTTCAAATTCCAGACCATAGAGCCATAATCCCACCTTGATGGGTGAAAATTCCTCCCATGTGTTCAAATTTGTGCGGAGCTGAGAGCCTGGGCATGTGAATAGGTGTCTCGAGTCTCTTCTCATTATTCACCCTGCTATACAACATTTCTACCTTGTTGTGTGCCATTTGAAGCCTTAATTGAATGCTATGTGCCTTGGTCCTCATATTAAAGTAATTAATGAATGGGTTGATTCTAAACAATACCATTGATATTGAAGACCCCCTCTTTTAGGGATGTGGCTTGATTAGCGAAACCATCCGCTAAATGGTTATTTTCCTGTAGCATGTGAAAGTACTTGAAGCTAGTGAATTTGAGTGCTTCTTGATTTGCTCGAACTAGCACTGATACCAATGAACTATCAGTTGGGGTGGTGTTCAATACTATCAAGCCAGTGATAGATTTTGAATATCCCACCACCATCAATGACATGATGTGAGAATTGATGGCTATCCTCAGGCCTTACAATAAGGCATAGGATTTCTCTTGATTATTATATGAAATACCAAAACCCCATGTGAATAATGTTTCAATTGTTCCTCCAAAGATCATTAAAACCCCTCCCGCACCTGCCACCCCAGATATAGAAATCTTATAGACATATCACCCTGAACCATTTAATTCCAAAATGTAAGAATGATTTGCTAGAGGATTATTACACTACGTTGATGGTGTATAATTTTTTTATCGTTATTAGTTTTGTATCAATCATGAATTTGAACAATTTTATTAAACATTTTGAGTGTCTAAAATTCTATGCATCATCCCATAATTTAATAATGTATTTAGATATATGTAAATAAACCATGAGAAAATTCAAGTGGATGTGTTTTCAAATTCCTTATTTTCAAAAAGATGCAAATGATATTTAGAGTATTTTTTCTCCAAATATTATATCTCGATGATTATGCTATGTGGTAATGTTATAACAATAGACAAATAACAAATAAAAATAGATTATGTTTTAATGTTATAAAAATAGACAAATAACAAAGCACAATGTGAACATGTTTGAGTTTACATTCACTATTATGATTGATATAAATTTGAGTAAAACATAGCCAATGTTAATATAAATTTGCATATTTTTTCATTTGGTTATTTGGTTATTGTTTAAAACATAGTAAATGTTAATATGAATTTGTATATTTTTTCATTTGGTATTTGGTTATTTTAAAAAAAAATATAATGAAATTATTATATTGTAAAAATATTTATATAATTTTTTTTATAAAGGGATTATATGGGAATGAATATAATTATCCAAAATTAATGTAAATACAAATGTACATAAGTTGGTGAGCTGATTCGATATCATTTTGGTATGCACATTTCATGACATAGTGCGCGCATGTACTGTGCAGTAAAATGAGGAAGTGTACATATTTCTGGGATACCGTACACAACATCTTAAGTCCGCGCGATGTAGAGGCTGGGGAGCCTTATGTATCTGATATGTTTTATAGGCTGGTGAGATAGTATTATAAGCTAGGATGCTTATGTTTTGATTAGGCCGGAGAGCCTAGATGTCAAAGGCCAGTGCACCTATTTTTGTACATATCTCATATTTAATATAAGATACATCGCTGCGCGCAGACCGACCACGATAAAATAGATGGGGGACTAAACTCCACTAGTTAGGGAAAGGGAAGGGGCTAAGTTAAGAATATTATATTAATATTTCTTAAATCATAAAGTATGGATAATTATGTTATCCTAAGTTCTAAAGCTAGAGACAAGTGGGCCAAAGTAGCTTCCAACATGACAAGTGTCAAGTTGGGGGCATGCCTACATATTGTTGGGACTTAGCTCATTTTTGGAACTTCCCCATCATTCGAATCATCACTTTTCCCCTGATTCATCCATCACTAAGATATATAGTCAATCATCTAGGAGTATTGGCAGCCATTGAGCTATCATTGTATCTTCATGACTTTACATGAACTTGTATCCAGAGCCTTATATTGGGTAACTGTTAGCTTGGGAGCGGGATTGAAGAAGTGGGTTGTCAGGCCCGTGGGATATTGAAGAGGCGGGTTGTCAGGCCCGTGAGCAATTCTCTGGGTGAGAGAATTGTTGGGGATTGATTTTTCGAAGGTGATGAACTACCGCTGCAGGGCTCTGAGACTTCCTATCCGGCTTGTTGCTGAAGCCTTGGAAGGGAAGTGGGGCAACCGAGGGACTGTTGAGCAAAGAAGGGGCACACTTCCTTGGGTGGGATACACATGTGGGGAATGAGGGACTGTAGACTGTTAGTTGAGTGAGCACCTGAGACAGAGTCTTTCCTGTTGTTCATGAGCCTTTAGCCTGGTTTGGAACCCCTTTACCCAGGTGGAGTTTAGTCCCAGCTCAACGGTGACTCACTGTTGAGAGTGATGAACAATGTGGTCTAAGGCTGGGAGGTTCGTGGAAAGTCTGCACGCAGTTGGTGATATTCTCACAAAGATACATGTCAATTGTGTGATTAATTTACATGTTGCATTGTTATTCACGTGTTATTTTTATGGGTTTATCCTATGCGTGATTTTAGCTATCTGTATGCTTATGGGTATTGCATGTAAATCTCTTTGCATGTATCTATGTTCTTGCTATTCCAGTGTGAATCCATGCATTACATAGCATATTTACATTCACGTTATATATATATATATATATATATATATATATATATATATATATATATATATATAGATATAGATATAGATATAGATATAGATATAAATATATATATATTAAGCTTCATGAAGTTACATTATGCATATATTTTAATTGCATGAAATTTGAAAAAATTATGTTGACGTACTTAGTTAGGATGATAAGTATGTTACAATACGTTCCAAACAAAGAACGGATGTGTTCTCCAGTGAAGCGTGGCCTGGCATGAATGGTCAGGGACATTACAAATTAGTAATTGAGCATGAAGCTTGATGTTCACAGAGTAGCATGGCCTGGAAATTTTCCCATCATTCAAACCATCATCTCTCCCATGATTCATCCCACCGAGATACTCTGAGTCAATCATCAGGTATTGGCTGACCATTGAAATTTATCAGTTTGTATCTTCATGACTTTACACGGAACTTAGTATCGAGAGCCTTATGTTGGAGTAGCTTGTTAGCTTGGGGCTTGAGGATGGAAAGAAGTGGGTTGATGGGCAGTGGGTAGGTAGGAGTGGGTTGTGGGCAGAGTGAGCAGTCTACAGGTGAGAGAGGAAAGTGGCAGGATAATTTTGAAGGTCTTTGAACTCCATTTGCAGAATAGGACTTCTATCAGGCTTTGTTATTTAGGCCCCTAGAAGGGGAAGTGGGGCGGTGAGGGTTGGTAGAGAAGGGGCACACTTCCTTAGATGGGGCAGTGGGGAATGAGGGGCTGTGAGAACATTGGTTGGTGAGCACTGAAGCAGTATTTCTGTTGTTCATGAGCCTTTAGCATGGTTAGGAACCCCTTTACAGGTGGATTTTAGTCCCAGGTTAGGGGTGACTCAACATTGAAGTGATGAGCGGTGTGGGCCATTTTGGGAGGTTAAAATGGAAGATGCCTTGCTGTTGGTGATATTCTCACAAAGATATAAGTGCCAATTGTGTGATTAATTTACATCTTGCATTGTTATTCACGTGTTATTTTATGGGTTTATCCTATAAGTGGTTTATAGTTTTGTATGCTTATGGGTGTGCATGTATATGTTTATTGTTATTTGAGTTAATGAATCCATGCATCTACATAACATATTTGTCACATTCATGTTATATATATATATATATATATATATATATATATATATATATATACATATGTCTTTCACAAAGAGTTACATTATTGTGCATATGTTTTAATTGCATGCGGTTAAGAAAATTATGTGAAATTACTTAGTTAGGATGCTAAGTATGTTCTGATGCGTTCCACACGGAGAGCGGATGTGTTCTCCGACTTGTGTACGGGATGAATGGTGGGGATGTTACAAATTGGTCATTGAGAATGAAAATTAATTGCAGGTAGCATGGCCTAGCCTATTGAAGAACAGGAATGTTACAAAAGATGGTTTTGAGATAGAGTAAAGCATCACGAAAAGTGGCATGATCCGGCTTTGTTGGTCAAAATGGGTGTGTTATATGGTATGAATTGGCTCTCAAGAAATTTGGCCACTTTGAAATAAATCTTCTGTGACATTTTGCTTCAACTTAACTTTCTCGACCCATTAGAACCGGTGTTGAAAACGAAGCATTTTGTTTGTAACACGCAGGCCACCCGCAGGGCGGGTCATGCCACTCCTTAAACACTTTACTTAGCTCTGAAACCCATTTTGGAAACGTTAGCGCCTTCCTTGAGCCAGACCATGCTACTCCAAAACATTCTTTCATGCTCAATTACCAATTTGTAACATCCCTGATCATTCATGTTGGGCCATGCTACACTAGAGAACGCTTTCATTATATTTGTGGAACATACTATAACATACTTAGCATCCTAACTAAGTAATGCCACATAATTTTCTAGCATGCAATTAAAACATATGCACACACATAACTCTTACTTGATGTATATATATATATATATATATATATATATATATATATAACATGAGCAGGACAAATACACTATGTAGATGTGGTTTTCCTGCTTGAAATAACGATAAACTATATATATGTTATATATACAATATATAATATATAAAATCGCATGAATAACTGCTGCGTGGTCTGTCTGTATGTAAATTATCTAGTCAGTACTATCTTGTGAGGTATCACCAACTAATATGAGAACTTCCACCGAACTCTCCCGACAACCGAACCACATTATTCATCCTTGTCAAGTGGTCACTGGCTTGAAGACTAAACTCTGCACGGGTGAGTTCTTTGGTAAAACCATGGTCTGCCGAGAAAGGTGATCTCGGTCTCCCTCAACCTCGTCCTCATTTCACCCACATCTCCGCAGGGAGTGTTAACCTTCTATTCAGCAGGTACCGGGCGCTACTTCGCCTTCGAGGGAACTTCAGCGATAGGCAGGATAGGAAGTCACGAGGAAACCACAAACTTTGACGGATCCTTTACCTTCCGGAAATCAATCCCGGCTGTTCTCTCGCAGAGCAACTCGCGGCTTGCTGCTGCGTCTCCGCCAGGGCGCTGCGCTTCTTCTAACTAGCGATTACCAATAAATTTCACAGATCACGGGTTGTTAAAGTCATGAATTTTAATGATAACTCAATAATTCGATTGGGCGAATGGGGAAGATGATAGTTGAATGATGAGTTTTATAGTAGGCTGGTCCTAACTTTAATATGTATATGCCTAACTTGACGCTGTCATAATGACTTGATCGAGAATACGGACCGGGGGATCAAAATTTATCAAAATTTCAAAGTGCTGCCGGAATGTGACTGAAAATGGTGCCATTGCCTCAGTCGTCTTCTTGATTTCGACGGTATATTTACTTTCTCAAATGGGTCATTATGGAAGTTATGTCATGATACGTTGTATTAGGGGAAAGCAGAGCAAAAATTTTGATCTTGATTGTACACAATCCGTTACACATTGGCCCGTAATGGCGGGCGATGCGGTCCGTCTGTGGCGGTCTGATGATGGCCGTGTATGCTGATGACATGGCGCTGGTGGCGTGGCGGTTTTGATTGGTGGACAACGGGCGAATCCGCATGCGCTTAGCATTGGCTGATTTTGGGTGGTAAAATGGCATGGTGCCGCGTGGCTAATAATGAAACCGCATGTGGCACCCATTTATTGGCTATTGGTCGATTGATAGGTTTATTAAAAGTTCATGGGCCCGTGGGGGTCGAACCCGGAACCTTTCCAGGTGAAACGACTTAACATTATCCGCAGGACCACTATGCCACGCGTTGGCTTTTGTTATGTATACAAATTTTAAATTATTTGAATTGAATTTTTATTGTACATGGCGGGGGTTCGGGCCAAGGCTTAGCCCGACCTCATATCGCGCATTATCATATGACCGAAACACATGTAAAACGGTTGTCGCGGGGAAGTGTGATTTAAAACCCCCGGTTCTATGCGTTAATTGCATATGTATATGCGCGGAGTTATGTTTGAATATGACCAGCGGTTCAATCCCCAGATTTATGTGACCGCTATCCATTTGATTGTGCGCACGGGGGGTGTTTCATATATAAGCCCGCGGTTTTATGAATTGTTTCATGTGACCATTGCATAGTTTAAATGGCGCGCATTTGGTTTAACAATGGAGTTAGCCCATGGTTACGTGCTCCAAGGCATATGACCGTGTCACCATTGATTGCGCGCGGGATATGTGTTGGGTTTTGTGTTATGTTTAAACGGTTAACACCCACACAACTAGCCACTTGTAACTTGTACATTGAACGGTGGAACTTATCAACCCTTGCCTCTTGAGAGGCATGGCCATATGGCCCCATCATTAACACCTCCAGTCCTCGAGGGGGCTTTAATTTAAGCTATGATTAGACAATTTAGCACCAATTCGAGAAAACATAGCGTGTCTTGAGTTTAGGCACGGAAGCGCCCGAGGAGGCCGGTTCCTTCACTCACACATAGGTGCGAAATGGCGAACCCGGTGGCCAGGCTGACTTGAAGGGGGAAATATGGCAGGAGGCCTAACTTTTGAGTTTTTGGCCGTAGAGGTAAAAGCCCGACTAGGGGTTTTTGGACGTTCCGAGTCCATTGGCACTATTTTCACAGGAATTTGGAGACTTATTTTGTAGGGTTTTCACCATTGAAGTTTGAGGAAGCTCGAGGAAGCTTGAAACCCTCATTGTCTGAGGCCTTGCTTTCCGGATGAGCATATGTTTGTTTTCCGTGATTGAATAGTCATTTTTGACTAATTATTATGCTCTGAACACATTGGGATAGTTTTCAGATCCATTGGAGGGCTTTTACAGGTGTTTCCACAGATAATCTCAGGGAAGCTTGGAGGCCATGTAGAAGAGGTCAGGATTGGATGAGACAAGATCCATTTCCAAAGTTCTAATAGTGGTTTATGTATTCTGAACTTGATAGTGCGGTCTACCCAAATCCATTGGAGTTGAGAAGCAACTTGTAAAAGAGCAGGTTGACAAACTGATCCCAAAGAGCCAAGTCCCGGAAGGAATCCAAGGAGATGTAGCCCTTAGGAGGGTGAACTCCTTTATCATCTTGTTATTGTTGTGAGTTTGTTGTGTTATTTTCTGCACTTTATGTTGCTGTGTATTGGTTTATAGCACATAATTAACCTTTAAAAGAGCATTTCCTCACACATATACATGGACAAGAAGAAGCCAGACAACACATAAACCCTCTTGCGCATTTTAACACATGAAGCAAGGTCCTGTGAGGTTTATTTTATTGAAGTAGGTGTGCTTGCATAGCATAACAAATTAGCCTCCTATTTTCAGATCAGGTTGGTATCGGAGCACAGTTTATTTTAGGTCATGTGTTTTCCAATGATAGCTTGAGATTTAGGTGTTGGCGGTGTTTGTGCGAGTTTTGTGTTGAATTTTGATATCTTGCAAAGATGGGGGAAGCTTCAAACATGGATAGTTCTCATACATCTTCCAAATCTCAGTTCTTTGACAAAGAGATGTTTAAGGCACTGCTAACCATGAAAGAGATGGTACAAGAGTTGTGGAAAGAAAGAAAAGAGAGCATTGTAATTGATGGCCATGAAGGAGGAGAAAGACCAACTTCTTGAAAAGTTGCATGAGATGGAGAATCAACTCCATGAAACAAAAGAAACCTTTACCAAGTACATGCATGAACATGGGGTATGTAATGTTAGTTTGTCTTCAAATTCCTCTCAAGAAAGAATGCTTTGGTGTTTTTGAAAATCACACAAGGAGAATTAGGGTCCAAGTTATTGATTTAAAATGGGCTATGAAGGTAAAAGGGTTAGGCAAAGCATGCACAAGGCATTGTTGAGCCTATTGTTGTTGAAGAGACCTAAGTATTGTGGTCTTGGTTATGAGCGAATTGATGGAACAAATTTCAAAGTTGAGGAAACAAATGAAAAAGTTCCAAGAACAAAATTTCTTGAACTTTCACATTTAAAACCTTCTTGAGGAGGTTTTAAAGGTGAAAGTTCAAACTTTTGTTGAAAGTTCAATCTCTTCAGCATGCCAAACTTGTGTTCAAGATGAATGCAAATGTATGGAACAAGAAAGTTGTGTGACGCTGAGGGACATGAACCGATTTGTTGGTCTTCAAAGGAGAGTTGGTAACTCTTCAAAATCGCTTCCTCAAGAAGGCGATAAAGGTGGATGTTCAAGGTATAAATCTGCATATAATTCGGTTTCTTTTGATTATGTTAAGCATGATAAATTTGCATGTAAAAATGGAAGAAAAATTCCATGTACATATTGTGGTTTATATAACCATCATGTTTCAAAATGGAAAGATTTGAACGCTTTCGGGAAACTTTCTAAGCAAAGGCAACATGAAAAGAACATGCAAAAGATTTGCACTCATTGTCGGAAGAGAGGTCATCTCATTGACAATGTTGGAACGTGCATCAACCTCTCATCCACCCGTGCTTCTAAAGAAGCGGAGTTGGATAAAGAGTCTAGTAAGAATGGAAGAGGAGATTCCATCATTGATGTCTGCCAAGATGATTCACAAGAGGACGACTTCGGCCAGAAAAGTTAAGCCATTGAGTTGGCTTGGTAAAGAAATGGTTAGATTTCTTGAGTAAGTAAGGCTTGCATTTTTTCTGCAATAGATGCACATTTCAGCCTTATCTTTTCATTTTGTTGGTTTGACAAGTTCTTGGCCGGTTATCCTAACTTGTAAGATACAAGTTTGCATGTGAATACATTTCCTTTGAATGCATACTTGTGTTATACCACCTCGTTCAAGAACATGTAAAAGAGGGGTGTGCTGCTCGTTTTTTTACAACCATATACATTTTTCATATTCAGCTCTTTAGTACACACATGTTTTGGGTTTAAGTACCTATGTTTATCTTGGAAAGGAGAGTTGAAAGAGCTATGCATGCATTTGGTTTTGTGAGTGCATAAACAATGAACTTGATGTTATTCATCATGAATGACTCATGATTGTAATATGATTGTTTATCATGAACAATGAACTTGATGTTATTCATCATGAATGACTCATGATTGTAGCATGATTGTTTATCATGTTTTTAGACTTGTCATTTGGAAGGTTGATACGTTTCACATGAGTCTCGACTTGTGTCGATATTATCTTGACGACTATGTTGTGTCGTTCATGGTTTTCGACTTGTGTTTAGTCGATTGTGTTGGATGGCTTGTAAGTCAATTTTGAGTACATTGGGATAGAGGAAAACACCATGTGCTTTGATGAAGCACAAGATGCGACAGTTTGCTTGAAGAGCAAAAAGACTTTGTTGTCATCATTTTCAGTCTTGTGTCAATTTGTTTTCAAGATTGATGGTTTTCTTGGCTTATGACAAGATGTCACAGGGAAGTTTTGAAGCCATTGGAGAGCGGATTGTTGACGTCAAAGAGTTCGAAAGAGGGACTTGATTCTCAGTGGGAAGGTTGGCAGTCTTCCAAGCACAGAGAGAACAGTGGGTCAGCAGCAGCTAGAGAACAGTGGTTGAGGGACATAGTCAGTTGCAGTGCAAGGCATGTCAAAGTATCCAGGTGATTGTCGAAAAGACTTTTCAAGTAGAATCAGTTGATAGAACTTGAAAGTAGAAGAGTATTGAAGCTCAGATCGATAATTATAAGCTTTTGTGGGTCCAAAAGCCTTTCAGTGGGAAGGTGTGATCAGAATCTGGACCAGGGGATCAAAATTTGCTCAAATTTCAAAGTGCTCGAAATGAGACGAAAACGGTGCCATTGCGTCCGTCTCGTATTCCTGATTCCGGTGGTATATTTACTTTCTCAAACAGAGTCCGTATGGAGAAGCTATCGCGATCTGTTCGCTAAGGCAAACAGGCAAATTTTTTTATGCTGACTGTACCTGTCCGTACAGTCCGTACAGTCCGTACGTTGACCGTACAGTGCTGATGTGGCGACCATACGGTGACATGGCACCTGGTGACATGGCAGTTTTTGATTGGTGGACAACGAGCGAATCCGCAGGCGACACGTGGCATATTTTGGGTAAATGGCATGGTGCCACGTGGCCCAATAATGGGATGCCACGTGGCACCAGTTTATTGACTATTGGTCGATTGATAGGTTTATTAAAAGTTCATGGGTCCGTGGGGGTCAAACCCCAGACCTTTCCACCGTGCAACGACTTAACATTATCCGCCCGACCACTATGCCACGCGTTGGCTTTTGTTATGTATACAAATTTTAAATTATTTGAATTGAATTTTTATTGTACATGGCGGGGGTTCGGGCCGAGGCTTAGCCCCGACCCACAGTCATATCGCGCATTATCATATGACCGAAACACATGTAAAACGGTTGTCGCGGGGAAGTGTGATTTAAAACCCCCGGTTCTATGCGTTAATTACATATGTATATGCGCGGAGTTGTGTTTTAAATATGACCTGCGATCATATCCCCGTTTACATGTGACCGCTATCTGTTTGATTGTGCGCGCGGGGGGTGTTTCATATATAAGCCCGCAGTTTTATGAATTGTTTCATGTGACCATTGCATAGTTTAAATGGCGCGCATTTGGTTTAACAACGGAGTTAGCCCATGGTTACGGGCTCCAAGGCATATGACCGTGTCACCATTGATTGCACGTGGGATATGTGTTGGGTTTTTGTGTTATGTTTAAACGGTTAACACCCACACAACTAGCCACTTGTAACTTGTACATTGAACGGTGGAACTTAGCCCTTTATGCACGGGGAACGTGGCCATATGGCCCCCATGCGCCCAACACCTCCGTCCTCGGGGGCTTTAATTTCGCTAACGGTGCGACAATTTAGCACCAATTTTGGAAGGCGCGCGTGTGCTGAGTTTAGGCACAGAAAACGCCCAGAGGCCAGGTTCACTCACACACAGGTGTGAAATGGCGAACCAGTGATAGCGGCTTGAAGGGGAAAAATGGCAGGAGGCCTAACTTTTTGAGTTTTTGGCCAAATGAGGTGCCGAAAAAGCCCAGCTAGGGGTTTTTGGACGTTCTGAGTCCATTGGCACTGTTTTCAAAGGAATTTAAAGACTTCTTTTGCATATTTTTCACCATTGAAGTTTGAGGAAGCTCCAGGAAGCTTGAAGCCCTCATTGTCTGAGGCCTTGCTCAGATGAGCACATGTCTATTTTCTCTGACTGAATAGACATTTTTGACTAATTATTATGCTCTGAACACATTGGGATAGTTTTCAGATCCACTGGAGGAATTTTACAGGTGTTTTTGCCACAGAGAAGCTCAGGGAAGCTTGGAGGCCACATGTAGAAGAGGTCATGATTGGATGAGACAAGATCCATTTTCAGAGTTCTAATAGTCATTTTTGGGGTTTTTATGTATTATGAACCCAATGGTACAGTCTGCAAATCCATTGGAGTTGAGCAGCAGCTTGTAAAAGAACAGTTGACAAACTAATCCCAAAGAGCCAAGTCCATTGAAGGAGGCTCAAGGAGATGTAGCCTAGAGAGGGGTGAACTCCTTTATCATCTTGTTATTGTTGTGAGTTTGCTGTGTTATTTGCTGCACTTTATGTTGCTGTGTATTGGTTTATAGCACATAATTAACCTTTTAAAAGAACATTTCCTCACACATATACATGGACAAGAAGAAGCATGAACTTAACACATAAACCCTCTTGCATATTTTAACACATGAAGCAAGGTCCTGTAAGGTTTATTTTATTGAAGTAGGGGGTGCTTGCATAGCATAACAAGTCAGCCTTCTATTTTCAGATCAAAGCTACTTTGGCCCACTTGTCTCCAGCTTTAGAACTTAGGATAACATAATTATCGATACTTTATGATTTAAGAAATATTAATATAATATTCATTAACTTAGCCTCTTCCCTTTCCCTAACTAGTGGAGTTTAGTCCCCCATCTATTTTATTGTGGTCGGTCTGCACGCAACGATGTATCTTATACTAAATATGAGATATGTACAAAAACAGGCGCACTGGCCTTTGACATCTAGGCTCTCCGGCCTAATCAAAACATAAGCATCCTAGCTTATAATACTGGCTCACCAGCCTATAAAAAATATCAGATACACAAGGCTCCCTGGCCTCTACATCGCACACACTTAAGATGTTGCGTGCGGTATCCCGGAATGTGTACACTTCCTCATTTTACTGCGTAGCACATGCGCGCACTATGCCATGAAATGTGCATACCAAAATGATATCAAATCTGCTCACACAGAACTCTTGTGNTAAACATATAAATGCAGCATATACATGCAATACCCATAAGCATACAAACAGCTAAGATCATGCATAGGATAAACCCATAAAAATAACACGTGAATAACAATGCAACATGTAAATTAATCACACAATTAACACTTATCTTTGTGAGAATATCACCAACTGCGTGCAGACCTTCCACGAACCTCCCAGCCTTAGACCACACTGTTCATCACTCTCAACAGTGGGTCACCCCCGAGCTGGGACTAAACTCCAC
>SNQJ01S0001469.1:257060-278783 GCA_010110895.2 Picea sitchensis
TACAACTTGTTGGACACCCTAAAATTTTTTTGCACCATTGAGCATCCTATAGTCATAATTTACCACATTAAATACTCTTTTAATGACCATCCCAAAATGAGTGGTCTAATGCATTTAATGAGTAATATTCTTAATTATATGCATGAAATGGGGCACCTAGATTTACTTAACCTTAATGTAATTGTTAATTCAATCATTAGTTAATAGTAGGTTGAAATATTAATAGTCATCATTGGTAAGTTCCTTTACCCATGTATTGAGCACATACCTTTCCACATTCGTGTATGCTATTTCCATATTTTTTTTTATGGATTCTCCGACACCTTTCCACATTCGTGTATGCTATTTATGTATCTGCATTGTGGAATCTCTCACAACGGTGGTTGTTTCTAATCATTGAACACTCGTTGCTATCAATTTTCCCACACTACTCCCCACTATCAATTCACTCACAAACCATAATTGTTTCAACTAGCACGTTTGCTACTATAAATTCAACCGCAAACCAATAAAAGAATGCACATCATGTCGAACTAACGACCGTGTTTTGGCCTCTGAGCAAAGAGTCATTTCAAAAAATTGCATTTACAAATACCAAAACATTGAAGTGTTAGAAGGTTAAAGTTGATGGAAGAATATAAACAATGAGGGAGGTTTGGAAAATATAGTACAGACAAACAATGGTCAGATAAAGAAAATGACTTGGGGCCTCTCAGTCAGTAATCATGAGAAAGGTAGGATCTTGCGTCCCCCAACCCTTTCTCCCTTCGTCGGCTGGATCCGGCCGTTTTTTCTAACAAGCCTTCTGAAGCTGTATCCAACAACATCGGAGTTGCTAGGCACTGCTTCGAAAGGAAATAAGTTCGGTAACAACTTTCGACATTGAAGCCGGCACAAGGTCGAGTCCCAAAACCTCCCTATTTCTCTTGAGTACATTTCATATAGTTGGTCTAGGGGAAGTGCATTGAAGAGTAGGTTGGTCGAGTGCAGAAGCAAATGCAACCCGACCGCACCCTATTTCTTTTTGGGGTGAAGGTTTGGAAAATAGAGTACAAACAAACAATGTTCAGATAAAGAAAAATGAGGGAGGTTTGGAAAATAAATTACATATAAATAATGGTTAGATAAAGCAATGCACCGTTCAAGAAACCCATCGTTCACTGGAGTAATTTTTGCTTGTATTGTATTGGATTTCATTTGTTTTACTTCTTCTATTAGATTAATAATACATGTAATGACCCAAATTCTAATTCAATTAATTGCATAAATAAACCTAGCAATTTGCAACCATTAAATGGCGAAAGTTGAAATACATTGATTATGATCACATAATTTACAAGAATGAATGAGTGATGAGAATCTTACCTAAGAGTTGAAGACATCAACTTACTTGCAACACAATACTATTTGATCCGTTGCACTCCAAGCTTTGATCCAACATGCTGCAAAAGAGTGTGGGGGATGAATCTCTTCCCAACCAACTCCTTAGTCATCATGACTGAGAGCCCTCAAGCCCTCGATCAACTACCTATTCCAATGTTCAATCGTTACTTCTTGAGAATTCTTCCACACCCTAACCATAGATTCCTACATCCTTCTCCTCCATTTAAATATAATTTATTTGTCCATCCATGCAAAGAAACCTCATACATAGATTCCACTTGTCACCATGTAGTTTCCTTTTTCTTATCTTAACTATTGTTAATTTAGTTTTCCTTAAATTTATCTTTACTTATTTTTACCTTTTTATTCTAAAGTAATTCCTTTTATTTATTTATATTTAATCTTTTGCTTTATTTATTATTATTTTTCTTCTATTTTCAAAACTTTTGTTTTGTTTGTTTATTTATTTATTATTATTATTTATTTAATAATATGGGGCATTACATACTCCCCTTCTTCAAGGAACTTCGTCTCAAAGTTAACGTTAATTATGTTACTTATAGGTTTTTAATTTTCTCTGTGTATAATTCACAACACCCTTTGTTAAACTAGTATAAATCCACCCTAGTGACCACAATAGGCATCAAAAGTCTACATCACAACATCGGAGAAGTGTGAGTACTCTTTAGCTTTTCTTCTCAACTTTTGGAACCAGACTTAAAGCCTCCCAGTATATTCGGAGCCCCAAGGCTTGAGACCTCATCTTCCCAAGCAGACATCTAGATCAATACTCACGTACACAATGATTTGGATCAATACTCACATACACCAATCATTTGGATCAATACTCACATACACCAGTCATCTAGATCAATGCTCACATACACCGAACATCTCGAAAGGCTGACATAAAATCCCTCCACAACTACCAGGTACAACCTCAGGCATCAAAGTCTAATTCCACAACACCACTGGCAAGCAACACTCCAACCCTTCTTTAGGACATCTACATCACAACTCCAATATCAAGCACTCTAGCAATCTAAAAATGGTCCCATATCCATACTGAATTATACAAGACAAAAGAACCACTGACATAGGTTGGTTCATTGAGTTTGTCCCCAACTCATAAGGTGTTACTTTGAAGATATTATCCTTTGTAGGTATGGTCTCCCATGAGATCATCAAATAAACTGGCCCTCTCGATCTACTGGTGGATAACCTGATAATCACCACCTCACAACATGCAACCAATGCATTAGTTATAATCATAATATCAAGTCTCCAGGAAATAATCCACATGTTAATTCTTGCATGTCATAATGATAATAAACCATGACCATATAAATTAAAACACTGCAAATATAGTAACAAATTTGCAAGTTTGTTGTTAAAATTATTTAAAGATTTCCTAAAAAAAAATTGATGATTTTTTCAACCTAAGTTGTTTTAAAACAACTCATTTTTTCAAATTTATCATTTCTTGATTATTTTGTTGTTAACATTTTTTAAGAAATTGAATTATTAATGACTATATGCATTTTCAAATTTGTGATTTTTTTATATCTTCCAAATATTTTAATTTTTTTTAGTTTAACAAATCTAATATAAATTTTCAATAAACTGATTTTATCTTATTTTATATAGTATAATTTTTTTATTAAATCATAAGAATACAAATAAATTAAAAAATAAATGAGGTTGAAGAAATACAAATAAATTAAAAAATAATGTTTTTTTAACAATGATCAATATAAACAATCATAAATGCTCCCGAACAACTTTTCCAAGTAATGTGTGGACAACATAATTATGAAAAACATAGAGATTAGAGAGATCGAGATGCCAGAAAAGACAATACTTCTTTCACACTGAGCATTAGTGTGTCATGCTTTGATAATGATAAAATGAAGGGAAAAGACACCATTATAGTTGTTAACAAGATTTCAACAATTTTGGTTATGTAAATGATTTTTTCCAATTTTTTTTTTATCTTACCATTATAGTTGTTAACAAGATTTCAACAATTTTGGCTATGTAAATGATTTTTTCCAATTTTTTTTTTATCTTATATTTATATATATAAATAGTTGTTAACAAGATTTCAACAATTTTGGCTATGTAAATGATTTTTTTAAAAACATTTTTTATCTTATATTTATATATAAAAAAATTCTTTCCAGATACATATTTGAGCAATAACAAAAAGTCAGTATTTAACAGTTATCTTGATAAACAAAAAAATGACTTAAGAAAAGAAACAGAGGAGAATTTTAAACATTTGTCCCTCCATCCTAGTCAATGACTCAAAACTGCCTCCATGTGGCCTGAGAGGTAACATCCCCCTCTTCGACCCAAACAACAAAACAAGTGAATACAATTGACTACTGAGCCAGGTTATAATTGCCTCAAAAAAGGGTTAGAAACAATTTTGTTCCCACAAGCCCATCTTCCATCTCATAATAATTGATTTTTCCTTCATGTTGATGTAGAGCTTGTTTTGATAACTCATTCGCCTCTTAGTTGAAGGCTTTGTAAATATGTGAAAATTCAAGGGCCATGAATTCCTTAAGGAGTGCCATTATCTGGTCTTTCCATCAAATCAAATCCAAGACCTCAAGGGTGCATTTTTTATTCAACTAGTCAATGGCCATCCTTGAGTCCCCAAACACCTTAAGATCATAGATATGCAAGCGATTTGCCAGAGTTAACAGTGTCAAAACACCCAACAATTCAGCTTTGGTATTTGAACCTGATCCATAATTTATCATCCACCTATACTCTGTGTGCAAGTTTACCCTGATGACTCCTCTTGCTCCACTAAACTAACATATTCCTTGTGCAACCCCATCAAACCATCTAGTTGGTCTTCCCTCTTTTAGCAAAGGAGGAGTTTTTGTAGAAAAAGCTGGCTATTTTAGGACCTTTGTTTTCCCTAACCATGCCAAAATTTTGTGTGAGATTAGGGCTGTTGAAGCTCGACCTTCCTCGAAAATAACCATGTCTTTTTCCAAGCAAATTTGCCAACAGATTATAGAGGGAAACATGTGCCACTTTGGTTGTCTACAACACCAGTCTTTGAAACACAAATGCAAATTTATACCACACCAGAAAGAATTTATATTGTAAGTTGCAAGAGTCTCTTTCCAAACTTGTTGAGCAAACCTATAGTGCATCATAAAATGAAGAGTTGCTTCGGAATCTTGTAGGAAAAGAGAACAAATGCTCGGTCCAGATATCCTTCTTTTTTGTAAAATTTCCCAAGTGAGGATCCTATTTTGCAGCATTAGCCAGGTGGATAGTTTGATTTTTGGAGGTAAGTCCCACTTCCAAAGGGTGTTGTGCCACCATTTTGCACTACGGATCCATAACTTTGAAGCTATGGCATCATATGCATGTTTTGCAGTAATGACACGCGAGTTATTGCCCCATGTCCAAATAAGCTCATCCAGAGTGTCTGTTAGAGAAATACCTACGTGGTCCAGAGCTCTGTAGAAACAAACCCATTCAGTTGCCTCTTCGCCAACCAAGCCCATCTCCAAAGATGATTTCCAGTGTGCCATAACTGCTCCTTGCATGCCCAAGCCTATCATCTGATATAGAAAATGGTAGCCCCTCCTCTTAATTGAAATGATGAGGCCAGGAGATAAAAAGGACTTATGTCCCAAACCTAGAATCGTATCTTCACCAAGTCTAATGGACATGCCTGAGCCTGACTTCCAAGCAATCCATTGAGTCACCACATGTAGTGATTTTAAAAGGCTTCTCCAGGTGTTCGAGGCATTGTGTAAACTTGTTGTGGATCTTCTAAGCCAAGCCACCACCGACGATGAAGTGAGATACTTGTCTTTTAGCACCCTGTTCCAAAGACCATCCTTCATCAATCATCACCAACGGTTATTTTCTGCCAGCGCCCTACTAAACAAAAACATATTCTTGACACCTCACCCACCATATGATTTTGGTTTTGCAAGGTCATCCCACTTAACGAGGTGAACATGTTCTGTAGCCCCACTGCCCAACCATGGGAAATTGAACATCAATTGATGAATTATGTTGAGAACTGAGGTAGGGATAATTGCAATTGCCAACCAGAACATTGGAAAGCTCTCTAACATCACTTTGAAAAGTACGAACCGCCCGCCCAAGGTCAGCTAGTGGACGCACCAAATTCCAATCCTTCTTTCGAATTTGTTGATGAGCCATCTCCAGTCCTCAACCCTGTAATTTGCAGGCCTAAGAAAGAAGCCTAGGTATCAAAAGCCTTCATTAAGATCCACAAACTTAAATGGAAAAATAGCCTTGAAGTTGGTCAGTTTAACATCCTTTATACCAGAGAAATGGAAAGAGGACTTATGAGGGTTTATGACTAAACTTGACGCTCTGCAAAAAATAGATAGTATGGACTCTATTTCCTTCCATTCAAAAACCCTAGCGCTGGTCATGATCATTACATCATCTACAAACAATAAGTTAAAAAGATTAAGGAGTCTAGAGATCTTAACCCACCTTCAGAATGTTCCTGCTTGAGCATCAAGCTAAGGCCCTCCATAACCAAAATGAACAAAAGAGGAGAAAAGGGAAACCTTGTATTAACCCTCACCCACTCTGGAAGAAAGAGCTAGGCCCCCCATTTACCAAAAACGCAAAAGAAGATGTGTTTACACAATTCATTATCCAGTTTGTTAGCAAGAGACTAAAGCCAGTCCGAAGAAGTATCATCCTGAGATATTCCCAGTTTACACAATCATATGCCTTATGGAGATACAATTTTAGAATTAAAGCTTCCAATTTCTTTGATTTGATGTTGTGTAAGCATTCTTGTGCAGTTCCTACTGCATCCAAAATCTGTCTTCCCTTTAAGAAACCTAGTTGTGCCACTCATAAAGATTTCTATAGGAACAATTTAATTATATTTGTTATAATCTTTGCGATAATTTTGTAGGAAAGATTACAAAGAGCTATAGGCCTGAAATTCCCAAAATTTGAGGGCTTGTCCACCTTAGGAATGAGAACTATAAAATTCGAATTTAATTACTTTACCATCGAACCAGATCTCTTAGACTCCTCCACTACTTACAAAATGTCATTCCTGATCAAATCAAAGAACCGGAGGAAGAATTCCACCATCGACCCATCCGGGCCAGGGATTTTGTCCTTGGAAAAACTCTTTAGAACAAGTATTTTTTCTTCTATTGTATAGGGTTTTTCAAGCTCTAGAACATCACTCTCAGATAAGAAGCATGGGTAATGTTGTACTATACTCACCTTCTCGGTAATAATATTCTACCTCATGTCTGCGTAAAATGCTTTGAAGTGTCTCCTCACTTCGGTCTCAATATCCTCCTGACAAGAATGGATATTTCCATTTTCATCTAATATCTCCCACAACGCTTTTCTATTTTTTCTATGGCTAGCATAATGGTGAAAAAAAGTTGTGTTCCGATCACCCTGTAGTAGACAGGAAACTCTGCTATTATGTCTCCATGTTTCTTCTTCAGAAAGCAGGAACTTTTGCCGAATGTATTCTAGAACTTTGATATGGAAATATACTTTCGTCGATGCACTCTCATTTTCTTTAGATAAGTAGTGATTCTCTAATTCTTCCCCTATAGAAACTACCTCAAGGAGTCTCAACCTCTTTTGGAATTTTTCCCAACCTATCACTTGGTGTTTTAGCTCTTTCAGTTTCCAAACCAATCTTCTCAATGCTGATGGTTCGTCATTGAACTCTGTGGAATTCCAGACTACATGAACAACATCACTGAAACCCTTCTCGTCTAGCCAGATGGGATTCAACTTAAAGGGAAAAGCTATATGTCGCTGACCACCATCAAACTGTAGTACAACCAATGCATGATCATAAATGTAAGGGTAATCCACCCAAGATCTATGCCTCCCTACTGATGAGACTAGGTCCTTCGACATATGCACACTATCCAGTATTTTGGCAATGCTCTCTGACCCACCTCTTCCATTTCGCCTGGTAGGCACACAAAACTTGGGACAATATCAACCAGTCCTAGTTTCTAGAAAATTCCTTTGAACTAATCCTCCAAAGGGTCTAACCTTGCTATGGAGCCCCACACTTCTCCAACTAACACTGAAAAGGAGGCAGCCTCATGCTGAAAATATGGAGGGTTGGTTTCAACCCCACGATCGAGTACTTTCAGTACAAACACATATCAGTTATCCTAACTGGCCTGTCACTTCACCTTTGGAACGAAGGAGCACTCGTTGCTATAGGAAATGAACTGGGACGATTTCTATTAGTGGAAGAAGTAGTCCTCAAGGGAGCAGATAGGTGGATGGGGAAAATTTTGGTTGAACTCGATGTACACACCAAACTTCTGGAAGCACTGGATATTGAATGGCAATGGAAGATATAATATGGCAAAAAACTAGACTATTTGGGCATTCCATTCTGTTGCACCCTTTGAAGAAGGACGAGTCATCTTCTCAAAGACTGTCATGGTTTTGTTCCAGAAGTGGAATTAGAATCGTCAATGCTCAGGAAGATGGCTCCCTGTGAGTCCCAGGGTGTGGATTCTTACTGGAGTGGGGAAGGCACCTCGATAGAGGAGGAAGCTAGGACTTCACCAATGATTGACTCTGACGTTGGTAAGCTATGTAAACTCTGTCCCTCTTTTTTCTTCACTCTGTCTATCTTTGAGTTGGTTAGTTTAAACCTTATTCTGAGCTCCCCGATAGTGGTTTCCACTGATAACACATCACATGAGAGCCCCACCAGAGAGTTGGAAAGGGCAGTAGTTTGTAGTGAACTTTGCGGTTCTTTGAACCTAGGGGGCTCAGACCAGATTTTAATCACTCCTTTGGATTGTTCGGGTGATGTGGGATTTTCCCCTGCAGTCGTTGGGATGAGGAGTGATTTATTGGGGAAGCAGGAGCTGGAAACTAGAGAGAGCTCCTTGGGAGCTGTCATAGAGTCTATGGTTCCATCTTTCAGAGACATAGTCACAAAAAAACCCCTTCCTATCTTTTTTGGGTGCACAGAGGTTGGTTGTGAGAAAGAAGTTAATTCTGCAGGAAAAGTGGGACCAGAGGCATCAATCCAAGGAAGAGACTCAAATAAGGCTTCTTGGACATGTGGTCTGGGGAGGGATGTCTCACCCTTAAAGACGAGAAGTGCTCGTAGGAAAGCTTTGGAAAGCAGAGGGGATTCGATCAACCAAGGAAGCAACATCTTTGAACAAGGGGCTCTTAGAGAAAATTAAAGCCCTAGCCAGAGCAAAATAATGATACTTCTCTCACTAAACCTTAGGGGAGTTGGAGGGGCCCCAAAATTAGCCTCCATTCGAAGATTGTTGTCTTACATTTTGCTAGATATCCTTTTTTCCCTAGAATCCATGGTAGAGGAAACAAAATCCCGAGCGTTAGTGACAAAACTACTGCTCAACTGGTTCAGTTGTGTTGTAGACTCAGTGGGTTGGTCTGGGGGCCTTTGTGTGGCTTGGAACACAACAAAATTTACTCTCTCCCCCTTTGTAACTTGTGTGGGCATTCTCCTAGAAGGTACTCTCTTAGAGGAGAATCAGCCGATTACCCTAATAAATTTCTATGGAGCCTGTACAGATAAAAAAGCGTACTAGGACACAATGGTCTTCTAGCCCAAATTAAAAAAAAAAAAACAAAAAAAACCTCATCATAACAGTCGACCTAAATTATACTATGTAAATGATATTGTCAAAGCTCACTGATGGAGACATTTCAATGATAGTAACTTAATGTATTAATAAAACAGTTCAATGATAGTAACTTGGGGTATTAATAAAGCAGTGGGATATTGGAATTCAAAAGGATAAAAAGTTGAGTCATCATTTTGAAATGGGAAATAATTTGTAATTTGTTTTGGTTTTTAAAGTATTTTTTTTTGAAATCTTAAATGAAATAATAATAATTCCATTTAAATTCTATGAATTGACCAAATACGCTATGTAATATATTCGCTCATCTTATAAATTGATTTATTTAATGAAGACATAGCGTTGGACTATAATTCAATTCACTACATAAAAACCAAGTCCATGTATCAAATCTTAACCATAGTTAAAACTAAATTATTATAATTCTTTACCTAACATAATGCACAAAAACCTATATCTCATTGTAAAATGAAACCTATATCTCCGTGTAAAATGATCTAAGAAATTTAATTTTTATAATTAATTGACATTATAGTTATGTGTCATGACATTGATTTGTGGGATTTATTTTATTTTAAAGTGAGACATTTCATATATTTATAGTTAAAGTTGGCATAAAATACATTAATACACAGAGTCATACCCATTTAGTCATATTATGTTTTCAACATGGGATATAGTATCATGTTCAATGGCATTTATTTATCCAACTTAACTTGTTTTAAAGTTGGAATAAAGTAGCCATGATGGCATAAAGTGTACTGATACACATGAGTGATACCCATTTACTCTAACTGATGTCTTCAACACGGAATATAATATTTACGTGTAACGGTATTTGTTTGAAAAAAATAAACAAAGTTGCATAAAGGTATAGATTATAGTGATACACAAGATTTATGAACTAATTAAAAAATATTATGTATTCAATATGAAAGATAAATATAATATTTATGTGTAATAATTTATTTTATTTTAAAGTGTATATTTATGGAATAAATTTGATTTAAATTGCAATAATATATAAATCATTATTCATTTATTTAAATAATATGTTTTCAATATTGATTAATTCTTTGTACTATAAAGTAGATACATAAAATCATTGTGTTTATTAGAATAATATTAGAAAATAGAGTTTATATTTTATCAAGATTAAAATGAATTAAAGGATGGTTTTGAGTTCAATTAATCGAAACGAGTCATAGTTAAAGATCATCTCTTAAAAAAAATTAATAAAAATTAATTTATAAGATGATCGAGTATATTGTATATATAAACTATTTATTTTATCGATTCATGGAGTTTTCATTATTTTTCTTATGATCTCAAACAATTCTCACATATGGATATCAATTAGAGAAAAGAAAAACTAATTATATGTTTATTTTACTAAATTGAATTATAGTTTGAGTTTTAGGGATCTCTCGATGGCATCATAGAGGGTGTGACCAAGGTCATTGATCCAAATTATCATTTCACTAAATTGAATTATAGTTTGAGTTTTAGGGATCTCTTGGTGGAACCATAGAGGGTGTGACCAAGGTCATCGATCCAGATTATTTTGAGAACAACATGAATGCATAAATATAATCGAGATATAACAATGAAATACAAAAAAATACAATGAAACCCAACTTCTATTACTCAATAAAACACAAACTGGAAAAATGGGGTAGCTTATCTCTAAAAAGAAAGAGATGTTGGCTATGCTTCATTCACAATAATCTTTACATCACACTCCATTGCATGCTTAAAGGGTCTCCTTCACCTCAATTATATATGAGAGAGTGAGAGGAGAACAATTTCCATGATGCATGTGGGATAAATTGGACTAAGTTTATAAAATGCCATAGGCATGTAAAACACTAGTACTTCCCGAGCGATCACGCATCCCAGTACTACTCTAGCCTGAGTGCACTTAACTACGGAGTTCTAATGGGATCCAGTGCATTAACACTATGTTGTAGGCATGTACATAAGACCACTATGAAATCATTAAATCATGTATGTAATTAACAAATGAAGATGACATTACATTCCATTCCCAATCAAAAGGGTGAATATCATGGTTTATCAAAACCACAAGCTCAAAATAGAGATTCAGTGGAAGAGGTGGATGGCCACTGAGATCCATCTAGGTCAACCACCATGAAAGAGAGGGTAGGTAGCGGCTAAGGTTGGTGGGTAGTGTAGGCGGGTAGGTAGGAAGTGTGGCTAGGGTAAGGGTTGCTATCTAGAGGTTGAGTAGCTAGGTCAAGATTCCTTTTTTAATTAGTAGTGGGGTATGGGCTTCTTAATAAAATATAGACATTTAAAAATTCTAAAATATTATTAATTGATGCAATTAAATTACCAATCTAAAAAATTGACTTAATAAAATGATGATTGTCCAAGTTGTTAATTTGATTTAGACGGGTGATAAAATTATGTCCATTACAATGCATTGGTTTCATATTGCATCAAAGGATAACTTTTGTGATATTTACAAGCTAGAAGTATTGTCTTGCTTCATCAAAGGTCAAGGGAGAAAACACATGTTGAAGAACAAGCCAAAGATAAAACTCTCACAACGAAGAATATTGATATATTGGTTTATGACTTTAAATTAACAAAATATAGGTGGTTTCACAAAACTACTCGATCCATCATTAAGAAAAAAACTCTAAATACACCAAAAAAATATTGGAATTGAAGTTGGAAAGCCAACAAATTTATTTGCTATTAATGTAATAAAAAAGTATTAACATAAAAACTCTAAACACACCAAAAAAAATATTGAAATTGAAGTTGGAAAGCCAACAAATTTAAAAATATTGAAATTGAAGTTGGAAAGCCAACAAATTTATTTGCAATCAATGTAATAAAAAAATATTAACATAAGAAGACTCATTTTAATCTTATTGAAGAGGAATATTAATAATTTTGATTAAATTTTAAATAATAATTGTTATTCTCTTTATTTAAATGAATAAATTTTATTATGATTATATTTTAAAATTTTTGAAAATTTCAATACATGTATCTAATTTTTTATTTTACAAAATTTTAACACATTTTCTAAAATATATATATATTTTTAAATGATGTATTTATATGAATCATTTTTACAATATTTAAAAAAAAAAATTGTCTGTGTGGTTTCATTTTTCATATGTTTTATATGCTTTATAAAGAATTTAAGAAAAACTTGTTTATTATTTTACTCATAAATTTGTGGATATATTCAAATAATATTTTAATATAAAAAATATATTCATAATAATAATTTAATATAAAAAATGGGTTTCATGAGAGTCTTTAAAATTTATTTTCTTGTTACAACAATTTTACATCATTTACTTTATACACCTAAAACAATAATCATATTAAAATGGTAATTTTTTATATTTTAATTTTTAAAAGAAAAAATCACGATGGTTAAAAATGTAAGCAGAAAAGTAGACTCATTTTAGATAAAAAAAGGAAAACGATCAATGCCATGCATGCATCATGCCAACCTATGGTAGTTGGAGTCATGGCATGGATGATTACACGTGATATAGCTGAAAAATTCATAGCTTTCACATAAACATGCTCTAGGGAGGGCACGATAAAAGCAAATCACATATAGTTTTGCCAACTTCTCTATCTTATTTGATAGTAAGTGGATTCATCACTCAACTCTATGAAATCTTCGATAACAAGTAGATAAGCCACATAGTGGTTAGCACTTGCTTTTGAGTTTTGAAAATGAATTATTTTTAGTTGTAAATTTTTGATTGGTGTTAGTTTGATGCCAACTTTAGTAAAGATGTCAAGGAAAAACAGAGTTGTTAGTGCTTTATAATATTTTTCCTTTTGAGCCCGGTAGTGCGCACCAAGTCATTATGTAGTTATCTCATGTTAGTTACTATGTTGATGAAGTTGATTGGTTCCCATTCCGTGCAATAATGCATCCAATGTCCATGAACATTCTAAATGCTTAAGTTACATGTTTATGCTTAAGTTACATGTTTTCATTGATTGCTAGTGTTTCCATTAAATTTATTCTTAACACAATTTTAGCGTCTGACTATTTTTTTATACCTGGAAAACTATTCTTACATCCATGATCTTAGATTAAGTTCACAGTAACAACTCTCTCTAACATTCATGCCCTAGTATGGCATGAAAATCATCATCGGGGAAAGATCTATATCTTTGATTGGCTCCCAACTCTATTTGGATTTTAGGTAATTACTTTAGAGGCTTTGAGATTGGTTTTTAAAACATCTCTTTTATCATATGTGTAAGGGTATCTCACGACACCCACGGAGAATGCACACTCCTTGGGCATATTTGGTGATGGAGCGGATGAAGAGCACAAGGGAGAAGTGATTGGTTGGGCGAACAAAGATGTTTGGGTGTGATAAGGGGTACCTTGGGTGCACGATGGTGATGTGTAGCACCAAGGGGGAACACATCTTACTTTCCTTATAACGGTTTATGGAGACTTGGGTTGTGTTTGGGCAAGGGCGGGGAAACTTGGGAGCATGCCCAAGGAGTGGAATCATCTGTCCTCAACAACATGGGTGCATTGGAGAGGTTGGCGAACCCATCGGCACACCCACGAGGAGTCATGACAATCAACACAAGAGAGCACACAAGGCAAGGGGCGTGTGCCCAAGGATGGGGCATGCTGGTCCAAGAAACAAATGGTTGATGGGCATGTGGGCTTGCATGGGCACATCAGGTCCACAGAGGCGACACACCGAGTCAGTTGAGTGTGGATTCACAAAGGGGCGTGACACCCCCAAGAGACATGACGTTTCACACAAGTGACCCTTGGAATCCATATAAAAGAAAAGGGTGCAAAACCAAAGGAAGGAGAGAGCATTTTTTACAAGAGATTTGGTGAGCAATTTTGAGACAACTCTGAGGACGAGGTTCCAAGATGGAAGACAATTAGCCAAGAGTTGGACGTTTTGGGGAAGTCTGGAAATGCATGTCTGTTGAGGCATGTGTGGGGAAGAACCAACATATGTGTTAGCTTGGTGAAAGTCTGTGGAAACAAAGGGACAACAAGTCTGCGGTTGTGGGCATGTTTGAGGTGCACCACAAGTAGTTGCGGAGACGGTTGCAAAAGAGAGTCTTGGTGTGACAAATCTATTCTTAAGTGTCTTGGTGAGGTGAAGTGAGTAGTGTGACTCTGCTGAATTTGTAAACCGAGCTGGTAGTTCTCATGTTGTAATTGTTTCGCAATAACAAAGACTTATATGGGTGTTAGCATAGTTAGTGCCACCTACACTATTTCTGTGTTTGTCTTTGTTTTGTTCCACAATTGTTCTCTTGCATTCTCATGTTCATGGATGCATGCTTAAATAAGACTAATTGTTAAACTATTTTAACAATTGTATAAGTAAGCAAGAGTTTCACTAGAGTAGGAGTGTGACTCGTCGGTAGCCTAGAACGGAGTATGGGTATGATCTAGGTGAAGAGGCCTAGTTTGGAAGAAGTATTCTTGGTGTGCCAAGAAACCAAGTAAAATCTTCATGGTGTTGCAAGCCCTCAGGAGGTGAACGATCACAAGATTTGATCAAGTGTCATGTGGGGTCATGACAGGTGGTATCAGAGAAAACTTGGATCTTCACCACTATTGCAGCTGAAACATTGGGGGGGGGGGGGGGCGCACTTGTTGATGAAACATTCTAGGCATAAACTTGATGAGGGTTCGATGAACTGGCCCATCACAAAGGAAACTTGAGGGAAGACTTGGTGGGTTGTGACAGGTCCAAGTTGTGGATGAAGCCGTAACTTGTGAGTAGACCTTGACGCACTCCTTGATCAGGCCAAGAGTAGAGTTTTGAGAGTGAAAAATGCACTTGAGCAAGGTAGATGAATGCATGGTTCTTGCATAAGTAGTCACAAACCCGATCACGTAAGTAACCGCAGAGTTGATCGCAAAATTTTGAAGGAGTCTTGAGACGAACTCTTGGGTTCCTTGGACAACCCCTTCACTGGTTAAGTGAAGATACTTGGAGGGCTATCCATGGTTGACGACAATGACACCGAGAAGGAGACTAACACTAAAAAAATGAAGGATCGGATCATTATATTGGAGAGGATTGTTGAGCAGATGATGGGCGCATTGTGCCAGCATGGTGAGAAGGTTGACCAGATAGAGAGAGATGAGCAAGATGAAGCAAGGGTTCAACTAAGTCACTCAGGAGTTCCAGTTAACTATAGATATGATGACATACACCTTGACCAATGACATTCAGGATAGATTGAAGGCAGTGGAGGATGCACTTGCTATAGTCACACAAAGGTTGAAGGACTAAGATGACACCATCACATTGTTGAAACGAGTTTTGGATAACATAAAGAGATCTATTGTTATGTCGATGAGTATCAAGATAAAGGAACCCGAGCCATATGATGGGACTCACAATGCTAAGATACCTGGAAACTTTTGTTGGGATATTGAGAAATACTTGGAGTAGTTGAACATAAGATCGAACGAAGCCAAGGTGAAATCTACAACACTGTTCTTGACAGGAACCACTAAGCTTTGGTGGAGGAACCGAGTGGAAGACTTAGTAGCTGGGAGAACCGTTGAGAAGATAAAAAACTGGGTAGATATGAAGGTAGCCTTGAAGGCACAATTTGGTATGGGTAACCAAGCATGGATCACAAGGAATCAATTATTGGCTCTCAAGCACATTGGTAAGATCCAACCCTACATCAAGGAGTTCATGGGGCTCATTTTGGAGATCAAAGACATGTCGAAAGAAGACAAAATTTTCCACTTCATGAATGTTCTGCAATTGTGGGCGGAGAGTGAGTTGCGATGACATAACATGTAGACACTTACAACAGGGATCAACACAGTGGAAAAACTGTTGGACTTTCGGGGTGAACATAAAATAGGTCCTAGGAATAGTGAGGATGCCCAAGGTGAGAAGTAGCAAAAAGGGAATGGGAAGAAGAAGGAAAAGGGAAAAACAAAGACGTACAAGGGAAGCAAAGACAATGCCAAGAAAATAGATGCAACGAAAGAAAATAAGTTGATTTCGTGTTGGATTTGTGCCAAGGAGCACTATGCGAAGAATTATCCCTTGAAACATAAGTTGAATGCTTTGGAGAAGGAAGAAAAACCATCTTTTGGAGTCTTGTGGGCATTGACCATTTTGATGGAAGGTGAATCCACAGAGAGCCAAGAGTAAGATGAGATTAAACTTTTCTATGTATAGGTTGGACTCAATGAGAAGTCAGTGATAGCCATGATGGACATTGGGGAGGCTCATAACTTCTTGAGGGAAGACATGGTGCAGAGGCTTCAGTTGCATCCTAAACCGATGCACACAACCTTCAATAAAATCAACACAGGTGTAGAGAGAGTCATTGGTGTGGCCAAGGACATTTCATTGAATCTTGGAGATTGGTGCGGAAAGGCGAGTTTCACTGTTGTTCCTATGGAAAATTTTGAAGTTGTGTTGGGACAAGAGTTTATGAGGAAGGAAAAGGCATCACCAATTCCTAACATGAGTAGTTTGGCCATTTTATCACGACATACTCCATGTTTGATTCCTACCATAAGGAGGAAGGAAGGAGGCGTGCAAATGCCTTCCTTGCAGATGGTTGTTGCAAGCAACGAGAGCAAGCAACCTTGTGGAGATGAACTTGGACGATGTGGGGTGATGGTTGGAAAATATAACAAAAAGATCAAAAGGAAGCTCATGTCATTGGAATGGAGGCTTTCCGATGTTGAAGAGATAGTTGGATACCCGGCTAAGACAGTGGATGGCTTGGCTGATTTCTATTGGAAAATTGATGAGTGGAAACAAATATTAGAGGAAATCACAAAGATGAGGACATCAGAGTAGTTCGTTGAACATGATAAAAAACCATTCATGGAACAAGAGGGCATGAGGGAGACACAAAAACCTTGGTGGAAGAGAACCAAGGAAGGGGTTGATTCCTCCTCGAATGAACTTGGATATGGTGAATGGTCATATGACCTTGAACTAAAATGAATCATGGAGTAGTGTGAAGGAAATATCGGTTCAAGTCTACCACTGCTTATGTACATAATGCAGAAGTATGGTGAGACTTTTCTGATGCCATTGGGACATATTGGAGATGAGGGAGACGACCCGACTAGCCATCCCCCTCCACCTTCAAATTAGACTGCAACACGTTGGATTGATGTCTCGGTGGGAGGAAATGATGCCAATTGAGCACCTTGAGGAAGTGCCTTGGTGAAAAACTGTTGAGAACGCGGTGGGTGACTTGAAAGATCGGAGGAAATGAAGAGTTGTGGATGTGATGAGTTTGCATACATAAATAAATGTTTGAATGTGAAGATTTGATTTCTTGAGACAGAGGCGCGACGATTGTACCAGAAACCCAATCATCCAAATTCACAAGGGGATCCAATTCATAGAAGCATGGGAAGTTAGACTGAAGTATGGAAGAAAGAATAAGTCAAAGAGAAATGACACTTCATAGAATCAATTAACTTCCTAAAGGGAGGTTTTCCTTGACGACAACTGTTACGAAAATATTCCCCTCTGGACATGTGAACTTTCCCTTGGATTACAAACCCCTTTACCAAGAAAGAAAATTACACTTGGACACTACCATTCCTATAGATTCATTTTGTCCATAAAAAAAGAGAGGATGGGAAGTATGATGTACCTCCTTTATGACGTTTGCCCAAGCAACTCCAATCCTCGAGATTCAATCATTACCTGCAATGGATGACAAGAAACAAATGACTATCTCCTACTCTAATGGATTAGACAAAATCAATTTATCTATGTAGATTAAGACAAACATAGACAAACACATGTAAACACATACTTGAAGGAAATAGGCCAAGTATATTAATGAGAACATAAAAAGGAAACTTACAATCTTCAGATGATGTTGCAACAACCTCTCAGAGTCCTCCTCTTCCAACCCTTTCTCAAAAGATTCACAATCAAAATAAAAATTCTTTGTTGATTTCTCCTCCTTTTCACCATGTAAATGCCTCCATTTATAGGATTTGAGAGGCTCAACCACCTTGATTATATTTGGAAATGGTTGAGGATATGACTCCAATAATTGTGATATATTCCTTAGATGCAGCCCTGGAGTTAGATTCGAGCCAAACTAACCCAATCCATTCATAAATGTCTTTAGAGGAAAATGGGTTTTCCTCCAAGATTCCCTCAACCAACTCAATGCTCCCGTAAAGTGGACAATAGAGCACTACAACTCCCCCCTTAATATGGACAAGGAGAGCTAACATTCCCTATGTATGAGAATGGGAGTGTTGTTGATATTCCAAAATGTCACCAAGATGAAAAATTCCCTAGGTAAAATACTTGTTCTGACTGTCAGATGATGGAGCTTCTTCTTCTCACATGTTTTAGGGGTTGTAGCAAGTGTTTTTATGGTGTCGTTCGAGATGCGATACTTAGGAAAAGTGAATGAGACACTTACGACACTTACGAAAATAAAAGTGTGATACTTGCGAGACTTACAACACTTGCGACAATGAAAGTACGACACTTACGACACTGTCGAAGTGAGGAATTTTGGTGTGTAACAGATTTCCCCCCAAAGTGTGAAGTCAGAAGAGGAATGTTGATGGCTGAAACAATTTGTATAATCTTAGAAGCAAGGGTATGGAGTTGGAGAACCTAATAGAAGTTGCAGGAAACCATCAAACAATGTTAATATGTGTTCCTTCCCCGAGGTAGGAATACCTATGCTCGTAATACAAATGACTCAAAGAATGACCGACAATAAATACATTGCGGATCCATGATGATATTGACTAAGGATATGGAAACCAAAGATACAATGTGAATCCATCCCTCTATGACCTGACTTGATCATGGCCGCGAAAGAATACACAGTGGAGCTATGATGTGATAAGAACATATCCATCATAAAACATGTATATCAGTCGAATAATCTCCATCACAACTTGGGTAAAGTGTATATGTAGATGAATACTCAACCTAGGGTCTTTGTCTTGATCCTATAACAATACGATTCTGTCCATGTGAATAGATGGTTTGATGTTGAACATGACATAAACCACTTGATTATCGGTCATTGAGGTATATCGTTAACAAGTGCAAGAGAAATCACCATTGATGTCGATGACTCTCAAGGTACTTTAAAGTACAATCCAACGAATATGAATAATGAGCTGAAGTCAAACATTCGTGGAATCAATCGGTTAGGGGTCATTAATGTATATCCACTACCGAAAGTGAGGAGGCCTGCCATTGAGGCATGCAGGCCCTAAGGTATTGATTTGTTCCTAAGTCTATATCCTAGATAATTTGTTGAAGTCGACAGGAAAATAATCGTCAAAGGAGGGAATTGATGTATACCCCATCAATTGACACAAAACTTGTCACAGGAAAATGATAAGATATAGTAGATAAAAATGGTCTGACACAGGTATGGGAACTGGTAATATTGTATATGGATGACTTTTGAGGTGAGGAATTCCCTTGACCACTAAGGCACGACATAAGACTTGGTAGCATAGACTCAGAGTGGAGAAAAACATAATGCAACGAGTGTTGGGGAATTCTTTAGATGGGCCAAAGGAGTAGAAAGACTCATAGGATTGGTTTAGTGCATAGGTTAATGGATTATCCAAGTGTATGGTGAGGTGAAAATAAGTTCCATGTTTGAGGGGAACCATAAGAGCTTCCTTAAAGGATATCAAGAAACACGACCCACTTCCTTAAATTCCCCCCCCATCCAGATAGATGAGTACCTCTTTTTATTTTAACGAGATCAAGGAGGGTAACACATGATCTATATGACTCACCTACAATAAGTTCCTCTTCCTTTATTTAATGAATTGGAAGAAGTATGGGTTTGTCCCCAGATGGGCCCTTCAATGTGTATTTTTTAGAGTCCAGAGAAAGAAAACTCAGTTGTTTTTCATGTTTAGGGAGTTTGAAAATAACTTAAGAAAACTCCAAGGATGTCCTTTTTTGTAATTTTAGTCTCTGAGGTCTGAAAAATTATAAAATAATACGACGAAGAACTCTTCTAGCCGAGATTGACTAGAACGTTCCTTTTTTGTAGTTAGTCTGTTGGAACTGAAAAAGGGGTAATCTACCGCCCAACATATGACTCTTCATATTTTAATGAGCTCAAAGTACGACGAAGTTTTCTCAATAGAGTTATAAGGTCATCAATTTTTTTTTCTATGTAATATACCTGCGTAAACAAATCATTCTGGGAAAAAAATGTCGTCAGTTCCTTAAAAATAACGATAATTAGGAAAAACTAAAAAATAAACATTATTAATGTGAAAAAAAGGGTTTAAATGACTTTATTTAGAAATGGTAAAAAGTCAATTAGGGTAAAAATCAATTCATTTTTGCCTTTCACTTTGCAATTTTCCCTTTCCTCTTGAGTTTTTCCCTCTTTTGGAACGATTCTTCTGGCGTCAATTGCGGGAGCTACGGGCGACCATTTTTAGTTTTTTCAGGACCAAGTTGGTAGTCTAATCCCACTCATTCCTTTGCATGCTTTCTTTTTCATTTTCAGCTCTTATTTCATGAGTTTTGGCTCTCTAGAAATCCCTAGAGCATCAAACGAGATCAACTCTCCTTTAAGTAATCAAGGGGGGCGTTGGTCAAGATATCAACGCCCTGGTAAACCTTTTAGGGGAGATATAACACTTTGATTTTTCCTTCTAGAGAGCGTTGGGCACAAAAACTGAAATTGTTTTTGGTTTTTCAACTGTTAAAAAGTATTTTCCCTTTTTTTTTAAAACTCGACTAATGTGATTTCTTGTGGATTTGTTGGTTTGCATTGGCCAAGATGATTGAATGGAAGAAAAGAGAGAATTAATTCAATGATATGGCTTCCTTACAAGAACCTCAAGCGAGGATGGATCTTCAGAATTATGGTTTTCTGAAATACTTCAAGCTACAAAACTGAGGAATTAAGTCCTTTTAGTCAAGTATCTGATTTGGATATGGTACAATGATGAGAAATTGTTTCAGATAGGACATCATATGCTTGAGATAGACATTGAAGATGTATATTTCCTGATTGGGCTCTTGAAGAGGGGGTCACCCATCATTTTATCTGGACACCGGTCTAATCCACTACCAACAAATGCATATGTTGCTCAGTATTGTGTGTCGGGATCAAGCTTAGTAGGGGGAAGAATCTTCATCAAAGACATGAGAGATATTCCTCTTCAATCCATTCTCTTTGATATCACTAAACTGGTGGGAGGCACCAGTGCCCATATTTCTTCCAAATCTTAGATAGTGTATGTTGTTCGGTGCTTGGAGCCTAGTATCTTTAACTAGTGTGCAGGGTTCTTGAGAAATATCAAAGAGAAAATATCTAAGTTTAGAACGAGAAGGAAGAAGCAATTTGGATATGGATATTTATTGGTTTCATTCTTTTTGGAGCGAGTACCACAGATGCAGCCACATGTTGCATTGATAGCGTACCCTGCATCTGAGCCCTGGATGGAGAGATGGACGATCCTATCACTTCGGTTGGGGAATGAGACCTCAACCTTTCATTTTACCGTTGACTTCTTTGCATGGTGGAGAAGGTAGATCATGGTGATAGAGGATTTACCTTATGCTGGGGTTGATTTTAGGGGCAGTGCAGACTTAGTGCTCCCTGAAGGAGGACAATGGGATGTGTCAGGTAAAACACA
>SNQJ01S0001470.1:15222-28272 GCA_010110895.2 Picea sitchensis
AAAATTCATATCGAAATTCATACCTGGACAATCAGAAAACAACTTGGTCATGATAAGTTGGAATTGACGAAGGCTGTTGCAGCTTTGACATTCCTGAAAACAATCGAGCCAGTGGTTTTCTGCTTCTTGTCGTTAGTCTGTAGCCTATCGTTCTCCTTGGCCAGCACTGTCACATGTTCTTCTAATGCTTTGATTCTTGATTGCAGCACGGGGACATCGATATAGTAACTCTCTAGCCAAGTGCTACACTGGATACATGATGATTGCTCGGACTTCGATAACATAGGCGAGGGTTTGCGTAAGCCACCAGGGGTTTCATCACGCAGTTTAATTCTTGGGTAGTTGGGATTGTTTTTTAGGCACGGGGGAAAATTAGATACATAGTCATAGGGTTGCTTGGAACATAAGCCATGGGAGTAGGGATACTCTTCAGCTAGGAAATGCTCGATATCTGAGTCTGAGTCCTCGCTTAGCATTATGGGGTGTTGTTCAATGCTTTGCTTAGGTTTATTCCGGGCAAGTCTCGATATCAATCGAGCGTTTTTCTTACCCTTGCTTTCGACAGTAGGATTACCCTTGACCTTCTTACTCACAGGCTTCTAGACAGCCACAATATTATCTGTTAGGATGTCGAGGAGGTCAATGTCCGGACAATCCGAGGGCTTGGCCGGGGGTAGGAGGATATGGAATGGAATGGGTGGCCCGACCCTAGTCTCACTGACCATAGCCTTATCGATTTGGACATACTGTGAATCAACAAAGCCATTTTGAGGTAGAAAGGCTTGCCAATTGTTGTCGTGAAGGTTTAAATGGTGAATGATGATGAGTCTAATCAGGCCTTGGTGGAACAAGCTACTATCGGCCTTCTCTTGTTTAAACATCTTTGAAATCTTGTACAGACTACACAAGAAGTAATGTGGCATATTCAAAGGATATCCCATGAAATTCATTAACAACCGAAGGTGACAGAGAAAAAATAATCCATACCAACCTTCACAGGTCACAAATTGTTTAACGATTACCAAAAGGTCATTCCACTGAGGTTTGAGGGTGGAAATAGGCATACCTTTCTCACATGAGACAATCTTCCTTGATACAAATAGTAATGGCCATGGCACCTCATCAACTTGGGAATTCTTAAAACATCATTGGCCCGTGGCTACTAATCCTGTAGCAGAGCTTAGGAATTCTTCATTGAGTTCAAGCTATATGTCACCTACTTTATCTCTACACCCGTCAAAGGTGAGAGCGAATTGTTGAGCAACAAAAAGATTGAAACCCTCGAACCACTGTATAAACACCAGCCAACCATTGTCTTCCAAATCCTTTTGAGCATCATCCAATAGGAACAGGGCTTGGTTACCATTCGGCTCTATGCGCACCACCGGTGCCATAGACAGGAGCACACGGTGATCAGGGTGAGTGGGTAAGGGTTCGAATAGAGCATACAGAAGGTCGATGGCTCACAGGCTCGCCCGAACACTAGCAAAGGTGAACCGGGATAGGGGGAAAACATTAATGGCAGAACGTGCAAAGGTTGTGGAGCTATTTCTGCCCATGCAGAACAGTCATTACCATGGTACAACCGTCGACGCTTACAACTATTCAAATCACAACACATATGTGTTAAAAACTATGCCACTTCAATCAATCAATCGAAACCTTTGGTAAGTGGATAAAACATTCGCGCAAGCAATAGTTATAGTTTCAAAACCAAAGCCATAAATCGACATCACACCAAGGGTTTGATTATATAAACTATGTGTTGTATGAAACAATTTAGGCCAAGGGGCTTGCCACAACACAAATGTGTTTTCATGAAACCAAGGTGTCAAGGGAATCGATCAAAGAACATATAAATCAAATCACCAATGTTTCTCAAATTTGATCAAAAGAAGATCATCACAGTCTTGTGAAACGAAGTCATATTAACAAATAAAAATGCCAAATGACTAAAAATCTTGGATTCTTGTCAATTGTATAATGATAAATAAATTGGAAACGCAATGAACATAGAGACAAGAGTGATCAGAGCAATCCATTGACAATATTAATATGACTTCGAAATSAAAKTTTTCACGCTTGTAGTCGTGAAAACAAGGACAAGGACAAGTGAGCAAATGCATATAAAACAATAGTGTCGTTTTAATGCAAAGGTTGCGACGAAAATCAAAGTTTGCAAAACTMTGGTGTGGGCAGCTTATAAGGACAGTATAAAATTGCAAATTGGTTGCCAACACCATGTTCCAACCATCCGCATCAATACCCATACCATACCATATACCATACGATGTACCAAAAACCATATTCCAAGAAATGTATCTCAACCATATACCATATCAAGCATCAATCATATACCATATCGTGTATCAACCATGTACATAAAAACCTCTACCATACCATGTACCATATACCAATAGACCAAGAAATGTATCTCAACAAGTAGATCACAACTAGCATTTACAATGTGCCTCAATTCATATACCAAATTCCTCAAACACATGCCTCAAGCATGCTCCTCAATTTCACCAAGATACAATATACTAACTCTCAAGTATGTATCGTAACATGTAACTAATCTAGAAACCAAACCAGCCATTAATGCCTCTAATCAATATACCATCACATTAGTAGAATGCACCAAATCACATGTTATCATCACCATGCATGTATCATAACATATACTATCATTACCATGCATGTACCATAACACCAAAACCATAATCCTTAACCCTTACCTCTAATCCTATGGCTGACCTGTTACTCTGTAATATGACCTGTAGATTCTTCCATAGTTAATCAATAAACTCGTACTAACATTTTCCCAAATCTGCAAGTGCCTCGCCAGACAACCATAGGACAACAAGTGAGGGCCTCACTAGAAAAGTATAGTGCAATAAGAGAGGGCCTCACTAGACAAGTATAGTGCAACTCGATAGGATGACCCAAATTAGGGTTTCCTCAGTTTCTCCCACTCTCCTCTACAATATCGATAATCTCGTACTTCTCCCATTTCTSTACCTCATAATTCTTCATCACAAACTAGCCAAAAGATCACAATACTAGACCATAACATTCACAAGATATATATTCAATGTAAGTGTATGAGTGTACTTCTGAACGACTCCTTGAGGGGTATTTATACTTTTTCTAGCTTTTCTCTTCCCTTAAACTTAGAGATTCTACATATTTCTTGTTGCAACCACTTCACCCTTTCATTCATTGACTTGTAACCAACTAGGGCTTCTTGACCATTCTTTGGGGCTTCCAACTTTACAATGCCATATCTCCCTGACCGTGAGGAACCACATGGTGTTCCACATATCACCGGAAACGATACGACGTGTACTATCCATATATGATATTCTTGCCTACAATTACATCGTCCTTTATGACCAAAATCCTCAATCAAATTTTGGTCTCATAACCACACCTCTGGGGCTATATGTAGACTACATCAAATGTACCCAACTTACTCACCATCAATCTTGATTATACAAATTCCAATCATATGTCCAACATATTTGGGCCTCTCCAAGGGATGACATCAATCTATAAGGGTTAACATCAGTCTCTAAGGGTTTACATCAATGACAACCAATTGTCCAAACTAAGTATCCAACAATGGACACCTCAAGATGACATGTCACGACATGTCAACTTCCATGCGTCATGCCACATCATCCAACAAAAGTGGTCGATGGCCAATGGTCAAATCGAATGATTTGGGAAATTGTATTCAACAACCATCAAGGATTGTTGATCATCAATGGGCAAATGGTTGGGAATCAGTCGAATTTGTTGAGAGTTCCATTCGCCAACGAAGGTCTCCGACAACTGACAACTAGGTCGACCGGTTAGGAGTTGTGTGCAAGTCAGTCATCGAGGATTTGGGTTAATGGCCAACAGTTTGATCGAAATTTAGGGAATTACATTGTGCGCCAATGGCCAATAGCGAGTATATCAACAACCTAGATTGCTTCTAACCTGGAATTGATGACGTAGATTGCACGTAGGCAAGATTGTCCACGATTTCTTATTTTATTATTTTTTCCATAACTATAGAAAATTACTGTGTATTGGGATGAAACTTATGGGTTTTTTCTGCAGAGAGGAGGTCTAAAAAAGTTCCATAGATTTCCCTTGTCCAATTCTTCTTGGATTTGGCATAAATTGAAAAATAGTGGTTTTTAAAGATATGGGTGCAGATCATTAACATAATTCATATTAAGCCGAAAATCTTGGGGAGATTCCAAAACTTAGGTATAGAAATAACCCATGAAGGAAATGAATAAATTCTATGGGGATTGGAATGGGGACAATGAAATAGGACAAAATCCACTATTTGGGGCCACTTTTGGGGATTTTTGAGATTTTCAGAGAAGGAAAAGTGGCCCTAGATCACAGAACTGGAAATTTTTCGTTCGCTGACTTTTTATATACTCATCAATAAAAACAATTTTGGTTTAGTGAAATTTTTCCAAAAGTGCATAGATTGAGAGATAGACAATTTTGCTAAAACTTCCAAGTATGGAAAAAGGAGTGAAAAAGGACAAAGTTGTAGATTCCATATTGTTGTATTTTTTTACTTGAACATCAGATTGAAATTATGAGAGGTGTTGTGAATTACCTATTGTTATTTTTATATATGTATCATACAAAATTTTCTCCAGTTCCTGACATATTTTCTTCTACAGTTGATATAATTTTGCATTTCAATAAAATTGCACTAGTAGAGAAAATGCACAGAAAGGGGTGAAAATGGTTTTTTCAAGAAGCCATAACTTTTAGCTCAGAGATAGGATTGGGGCATGAGTATAGCCATTCGAAATATATTTCATAGAGGAATGCATATAGGGAATCATAGTTTGAATTGATGCAATGTGTCCTTGATAAACTTATGAGGAAATAACATGTATTCTAATTAATGAAATGTTTTACAATACGCATGTTCTAATAGTAATTGTTACATGAAAATTTCTTGCATAATTAGAGGCAAAAAAATAAACTTTAGTTATTATATGAGGACTGTAATTATGGAATATTCTCAAGGATCTTACAGCCTTGAGGAAGAGATTAGAGGTTTTCATGTCAGCATGGGGAATGCTGAGACAGAGTCAAATGGAAGAAGATATAGGGAAGAGTTTGTCACCATAAGAAGTCTGCATAGTGAAGTGAAAAGATACTGAGTTGATAATGAAATGATTATCAAGGCTCAGGAAGAGATAATTCAGAGCATAAACATGTTTCATAAGAAAGTTAACAAATATTCTGGCACCAAGCAAGTAGCTAGTGATATACAAGTATCAACATCTAGATCCCATAGAAAAACGGATGATAATGGAAATGATAGGAAGTCAAGAAGAATGAGAAAACACCATAATTCTCCAAGGAATTCCAATATAATAACTCGTGCAAGTTTAGGGCCAGGGAGCAACCCAAGTGTATCTCCTTTTCGGAGGCAAAGAAGAAGGCCTAAGGCATACATCTTGCAAGGTGAACTCAGGAAAATAAAGCCACCTACTTTCAATGGTGAACACTGAAATGGTGAAGAGGTCGAGGCATGGATATTGGAAATGAAGAAATATTTCCAGTTACATGATTACCCATCCCAGGTATAAGCTACAATTTCTACCTACCATTCACAAGGAAAGGAAACAATGTGGTGGGATCAACTTAAGCAAGCTAAGAACCTCGATGAGAAGAGGATCTCATAGATCAAGTTCAAAGGGTATTTCCAAGAGAAATATTTTTCTAAGAATTACTATGAGATAAATAAGAAAGAGTTCTTTGAACTCAAGTTGGGAACCATGACAATGGAGGAATATGAGAAGCAGTTCTTTGAATTGTTTAAGCATGTTGACTTCATCAAGGATGATAAGGTCAAAATACAAAGGTTTATAAGAGGTTTACCCTCCTTCTATAGTGACAAGATTCAATATGACAACCCTAATACCTTGGAGGAAACCATAAGAAGAGAAAGACACCTTTATGAGCAATGCAAAGTAAGGCCAGTTTTCCAAAAGGCTTGGAATGACAAGATGAAAGAGAAAAAGGATCAAAGGAAGAAATATTTTTAGCCACCCTTTTTCAAAAATAACTACCAGGAAAATCAACAAGTCCAAGTAGCCCAAAATGAGCAAAAGAATGTAGATTCATTTGAGAAAAGTCCATGGAAACAACTTGTTCAATGTTGGCAATGTGAGGGAAATCACTTATATAGGGACTGCCCTCACAAAGGAGAAAGAATGAGTATTGTCCACAACATTCAGGGAGATGAAATAGTGAAAGACATGGGAGGAAGAATGCCAAGGATTTATTCATCCTTGGACAACATCCAGGTAGAATATCAATCCCCCATGATCGAAGTGGAAGGTAATATTGATAACCAACCCATAGAAATTTTGAATGATTATTGAGCTAGCCATAGTTACATAAATGATAACATTGTTGAAAAATTTTACTTGCAAAGAAGTAAGCATAAGAAATATTGGTTAGCTTAGTTAGCCATGGGGGGCTAAGAGGAAAATCAATGAGTTGGTTAAATATTTTCCGATAGACATGAGTTGACTTAGCACAAAGGTAGATGTAAACATCATATTGTTGGGTTCATATGATTTCCTAATTGGCATGGATTGGTTGGAAAAACATCATGTTGTCCTAGATTGTTACAACAAAACAATCACATGTCTTGATGAGGAAGGGTAGCAAGGAAAGATTCAAGGCATTCCAAGAGTTGTAGCTATTAGAGAGATTTCAGCTATGTAGTTGAATAAGAGTTTCAGGAAGGCATGTCAGATGTTTACAGCCCATATGGAGGAGGAAGCCAAAGAAAGACTGGAAAGCATTGAATACCATCTGGTCTTGAGGGATTTTGAATATGTTTTTAGATAAATTCCAATATTTCCACCAAAGAGAGACACTGATTTCTCTATTGATTTGGTGCCAGGAGCTGCTCCAGTGTCAAAAACAACATATAAAATGGGTACACCAGATTTGAAGGAGTTGTAGATGAAACTTGAAGAGTTGTTAAAAAAAGGATATATACACCCAAGTGTGTCTCCTTGGGGAGCCCCAGTTATTTTTTTGAAAAATAAGGATGGAATCTTAAGGTTGTGTGTTGATTTCTTGAAGCTTAATAAGGTTACAATAAAGAATAAGTATCATTTTCCCATAATTGATGATTTGTTTGATTAGTTGAAAGGTGCAAGAATATTTTTCGAAGATTGAATTGAGATCAGGATATCATCAAGTAAGTATAAAGGAAGAAGATGTCAACAAGACAACATTCAGAACAAGATATGGGCATTATGAATTCACAGTAGTCCTATTTGAGAGATCAAATTCCCTAGTAGTTTTTATGTGCCTGATGAATGGAGAGTTCAAGGAGTACCTGGACAAGTTTTTGATTTTTTTCTTAAATGATATACTTGTCTATTCTAAATCAGAAGAGGAACATGAGAAACATTTAAGAATGGTGTTGAAAGTTTTGAGAGAGCATAGATTATGTGCTAAGCTAAGTAAGTGCATATTTTATCAAAAGAAGATTCACTACTTGGAGCATATAATATCTACTTGGAGCATATAATATCAACAGTAGGGATAGAAGTTGATCCTAAGAATATAGAGGTCATTAGAGGATGGACAATGCCAAAGAATGTAAGATCATTCATGGGTCTTGTTGGTCATTACCAAATATTCATAAAAGGGTTCTTAAGGATTGCAAGTCCAATCACTTTCTTACAAAAGAAGGGAGTGAAATTTGAATGGACTTCCAAGTGTGAAGAGAGTTTTCAATAGTTGAAGGGAATATTGAAAAAAACATCAATATTGAATATTACAAATCCAAATAAATATTTTTTTATGTGCACTGATGCATGCAATGAAGGACTCAATGGAGTTCTCTGTCAAAGGGACCATGGGGTATGCTATGAGTCTAGAAATTTAAAAGAGCATGAGAGGAATTATGCTACACATGACTTGGAGTTAGCAGTGATTGTACATGTATTGAAAATGTGGAGGCATTACCTTATGGGTAAGAAATTCAAGCTAAGGACATACCATTGTGTTATAAATCATTTGTTTGGACAACCAACACTAAATTCTAGGAAAACTAGATGGTTGGAATTTCGGAGTGAATATGAATTCAAAATTAAGCATATAAAGGGAAAGGAAAATCAAGTGGCTAATGCACTCAACAGGAGAGATAATGAAGTGCATATTGCAACCATCAACATGTACAAGACATATCTGAAAGAAAAAATTATTGCAACAACAAATTCACATCAACACTATGTGAAAATAAACGAAGCATTACAACAAGGTAATTTTTAGCATAAATTTAATTATTGTGAGCTAAAAGAGGATGGAATTCTCATGTACGAGGGAAAATTGTATGTATCCAATTCCAGTAAGCTAAAAAATACAGTGCTAAAGGAGATGCATAATGTGCCATATGTCAGGCACCTAGGATATCAGTAAACAATTGCAGCCATGAGAAGCAAATACTTTTGGCCATGAATGAAGAAGTGGTTAATTACATAGCCATATGTCTAGAATGAAAAAAAGTGAAGACAAAGCATAGACATCCAATAGGTTTGCTACAACCATTTCCCATTCCGAAATGAAATTGGGAAGTAGTTACAATTGATTTTATTACTAAGTTGCCCAAAATAGTGAAGCAGTATGATTACATCATGATAGTGGTGGATAAATTGACTAAAGTAGCACATTTTATTCTAGTAAAGACTACACACAAGGCAAAAAATATTGTGGATATCTACATGAAAGAAGTTTCTAGGCTACATGGAGTTCCTAAGGCAATAGTTTCAGACAGAGATCCAAAGTTTACTTCTAATTTTTGGAAGGGTTTGTTCAAGGGCTTTGGAACAAATTTAAATCTTAGTACAACATATCATCCCGAGTCAGATGGGAAAATAGAAAGGACTAACAAGATAATTGAGGACATGCTTAGAATGTATATTATGGATCAACCATCAAAGTGGGAAGATTATATTCATTTAGTTGAATTTTCCTAAAATAATGGGTATTATGCCTTGTTGAAAATGAGTCCATTTGAGGCATTTTATGGCATAAAATGTAACATACCTGTGAGTTGGGATAGTCCAGTAGACAGAGCAGTTGTTGGACCAAATTTTTAAAGAAAATGGAAGAGAAGATGACAAAGATAAAGAAAAATTTAAAATCTTCCCAGGATAGGCAAAAAAGTTATGCACACAGGAACATAGTGTTTAGAGATTTTAAAGTGGGAGAACATGTGTTTTTAAAAGTGAAGGAAAAAAGAAGTTCACTAAGATTGGGAAGCTGCCCGAAGTTGGCAGCAAGATATTGTGGACCTTTTGAAATATTACAAAAGATAGGGCTAGTTTCATACATGTTAGCATTTTCTGCATCCATGAGAGTGCATAATGTATTTCATGTGTCATTGTTAAAGAAATATGTGATTGATTCTAACCACATAACTGATTGGAATATGATCTAGGAAGAGCAAGAGGGGGATTTTTGGGTGGAACCAATACACATACTAGACCGGAAAGTCAAGGTGACTAGGAACAAATCCATAGGGATGGTAAAGGTTCAATGGACCTACTATGATCCTAAAGATGCTACATGGGAGCATGAAGAAAACATGTGGGAAAAGAACTCGCAAACGTTTGACATTTTTTAAGAAAACATAATGCAAGACTTTATTTTGAGAAGCTAAAATTATGGAACCACATCCCAGAGTCTTAGCTAACTGCATTGGGGACCTTGATATAATAATGGCCCATTCTTTGGGTTAGCCTTGGTAAACGAATGGTATATCTCTTGGGTTATCCATGATACACAAATGGTACATCCCTTGGGTTATCCCTGATAAATGAATGGTGTGATCCTTGGGTTAGCAAGTTGAGAGGAACTTGAGATTATGGTTGGAGTTGTTGTTGGAGTTGTTAAATTGTAGAATTTTTATTTCTAAGTATTTCGATGTAAATTTGCATATACATGAATATCGGCATAGAGTGCATTGACGATGGCACACAATTTTAGAGGAAGGGGAATGTAACATCCCCACTACAATCCCCAGTTTAATTATTGCTTATGTAGATATAATATGTGGATACTGCAAAAGAGATGTAATATGCAAATTGTATTTCAATGTTTTAATAATAAAATGTGATGCCAACTGCTAAGGGGACATGGACAACATATGGGGGCTCAATTAATCCACAAGAGGGGGGAGTTTCTAGGATAATGGCCAAGAGGGGTCCAAGGGGGGAATTACCCATGTATGTTAATTCAACCCATTTTCCTAAATTTTCTATTTGTATATGAACCTTCCCATTTTTTATTGAGTGTTCCCAAAGCCAATCATTGAATACATGTAAAAGGGTGGGTGTGAGTGGTCACATCCCAAAGTTATTGGGAACATGGGGGTTGAGTACAATCAACTTGAGGAAGAGTGTAAGTCAAGAAATGCAAGCCAAAGGGAGGACACTCGTATGGGTTGGGACATCAGTTTTACACATTGAGTTTTTGTGCATGAGGGGCAAGTAGAGAGAAATAAAGAGAGCTTGGATATGGTGCAACCATGGAGGATGAATTATAAAAAAAGATGGAACATATTGGAGCGTAATTGGAGCTGGAAAAATGAAGAGCTAGGTTGTCATGCTTGAAGATTGAACTCATGTGTGAGTTTCAAAAAAATAGCAAGTGGTTGTTGTTGGCTTGTTGATAGTTTCCTAGCAACAGTTTCCCTTGAGTTCCCAGCTGAGAGATTCCTAGCTACTTATGCATATATTATTGAAGCAGTATAATCATTGGGTTGGATAGGTCAAGAGGAAGAGAGATGGTGGAAAACTGGGATAGTTGTAGGAGAATATCAGTTGGGTTGTGAGTTTATGAGTTTTAAGTGGATTGTGAGAGATCACCTTATTTTGTTGATTACTAGCCTCAGCTCCAGGGTGACTAGCTGTTGATATTTAGAACAGTCAGTCTATGGTTGGGTGGAATATCCATCCCAGGTAGTTGTTTCCATAACTATTTTTTTAAAGATAAGTATTTTATCTTGTTGTCGTGTTTCTCACGTGTGTTATTGTTGTGCATGAATTCTTTGTATTTGAGAGTAATTTACATGCTTTTGTGTGAATGATTAAGTTGCATTCATGTTAATTTGGTATTCTTTAGATGCATCTATTTTATGGTTATAGACAATAGCTAAATCTGTTTTAAATTCATAGTTGTAAGATACAGGAAATCGGCTAATAGTAAAATAATTAATTTAGTTAGAAAAAAAATATTTTTTATGTTTATTCCGCACCATAATGTCCCTCGATTAAGATGGGGGAGATTACAAATGAAGAACATATATACACGGGTTCAAGACTGATGAATCACATATAGGGTATACACAATTTGTAGGAGAACAAACAATGTATGTATATGGGTTTCCAGTTGGTGAATCACATATATGAAGTTTTTTGGCAGTTACAGATCCATACAAGTGACAGGTGACATCATCATGTCGTACATGTGGTCTACAATAGATTTGTGTGCAGAGGAGATTTCCATATATTGTTGAGGTTTGATTTTCTAATTTGTATGGTTATTGGAGAATAATGTTGTTCTCAGTTTTGGTGACTTTGGAGGACAAGGTTGTCCTCATATTTTGGTGATATTGTATTGGCTGGGAGGTCTGGTTTTTCCCTAGGGATTTTTTATGTTAACAATATTACAAAAATGAAATTGTGTCTCATGTATATTGATGATTCATCTCTGATATTTATGTTTCTGCTGCATATGTTTTCAGCCAATAATTTAAGTGTAAAGTTGTTCAATGATAACAGTTAGGGTTTTATTGTTAGATCCGTAGGAAGCAATTCTCAAATCTAAAATTAGTCGCATAGAGTTCCATGTGAAAATTGACATGGTATCAGAGCTTGGAATAGAAAGAGAAGGGGATCATCTTGAGACAGATTTTGGATACAACACTGGAGGAGTGTTGTTCTTTCTCTTGTTATGGGCAGATCACATGTGATATCTCTAAAAGGGAGCTATAGTGATGGTTTTAGGTCGCAACATGTTAGATTTTCTTTGGTTTGAGACATGGATTAGACAATCCAGATGAGGAGTTGTGGGATATTGCAGCTCAATGGTGTGGTAGGTTGGGAGTTCTGATGGATTGTAGGACAACCCAGATCACAATAGTATGTTGTGTGGAAGATTTCCAACCTTGTGGTTGGACTTCCAGTGGCTTGTCATGGTGAGTTACGATGGGTATAGCTCAGGTGTTTTGGTACAAACGAGATGGATTTGTATGTCTCACAAGTTGATGAGATAGAGTCTTCATCCGACTATCGAGTTTCATATTGTCGAGGTATGACGATGTATGAGGTATTTGACCCAAGAGGATGAGGAAACTACATAGATTAGTTGCATAGGTATAGAGTGGACTAGATTAAGTGTCCAATTGCAGCTTGGGATTGTTCAGATGAAGACACAGTATCAATGGTAGCATGTGTAGACACAGGGAGTTTTTGGTGACTTGGATGATGGAATTGGGTAGAATTTCATTGGATGGTCATGACTTGGGGAAGAAGGATGTTTTCCTTAGAGGATTACATGGTTATTATCCAGTGAGATCCACTGACACATGAAAGGGGTACACTATTTGTTTGTGAGTTTCACAGTGTCTGAATCAGGTATGTACGAGAAGCTTGGTAGGAGGACCAAGCATGTAGTACAGGGATCTGGAGTAGTGGTATTATGGATGGAGTCAAGGGGTGTGTTTCGAGTGGAAAATGTTTTGTGGTGCTAGGATTGTGTTCTGAACCTCAGGGATTGAGGAGTATGATTATGTAGTGTTTTTTCGATATGGAAAAGTGTTATTGGATGTTGAGTTGGTCTTCCTAGGTTTTGGGAACCTTTGTGTAGAGGATCTATGCATGAGAGATGTTGCCATGGTTTGAGAGGATATGGAATGATTGTGTCTAGGAGGAGACTTAGTTGGTGTATAGGGAGAACAAATATGGTTTGAGTGTCATGAATATG
>SNQJ01S0001470.1:30940-64651 GCA_010110895.2 Picea sitchensis
ATAACATGTTTTACTGTGAAAGTTGCCTCCAAATCTTGTTAGTCTTGGATTTCCCTTAGAGGCACCATCAAAGTTTAGTTTCAAAAATACATCAGGGGGAGGAGACCATGATATGGGGGAGGAGGTTCCAAGGGTGTGATTGTGATAGATGGTGGGAGTAGAAGGGGGGTGCAGATCTAGATCATGAAGAATGAGAATCTCCTTAGAGTAAGAATCTCAGTCCTCAGAAGAACAAGGAGTATCTCAAGTGGTTTCTTTGATATTGTTTTTTATCTTGAGAAGGATTAGGTATGTTTCTATGGATTTATTTTTTAAAATGTGGTGATTGTATTCTTTCCAAACCTCCCAAAGAAGGAAACTAGGTAGGAGTTTCTAGGATCGATTGAGGATAATATTATAGAAGGCCAAGGATATCCAATGTTCTATTGTTGTAGGTAGATTGTTTCTTTGATGATCAATCATGTGGAAGAGAATGGAACCTTGATCCCAAAGGGAAGATGCATAGGGGAAAGAGTTTAAAAGGAGTTCCATATACTCCTCATATTATGAGCACAGATGATAGCAATAGGGGCCAAAGAAGCCACATTTGATTAGGTTCTCCCAGGTCAAAAGTTTACCCTTGCAGAGAAGCCATATGAAGAAGGAGACTTTTGGCCATAATTTTTGGGTCCAAATTTTGATCCATAAGTTTTGAGTGGCGAGGAGTTGGTAGCCTATTGTGAGGTGGTAGGATTCCTTGAGGGTGAAGAACCTTGTTGATCTGTATCCCCATCAAAGTTTGTCCTAGGGATGATTTTAAGGATGGAAAATTATTTTTAAATGTAGAAACCTTGGTGAATCCCTCTTATGACAACTATAAATTTTTGGCTATATTTTTCTAAAATTTTTCAAATTTCTAAGGATTTTATATAGTTTGTATAATTTTTTTGCGATTTTTATGGTAAAATAATTTTATCTTATAGAATTTTGGCGAATCATTTTTAGAATAGGGAATCTTTTTTTGGGAAAAACCATGGAAAATTATCCCATGAGTGAACTTTATCCCCTAAAATCATCTCTGGTTTGTCCTGCCCATTTTGAATTCATATTTTCTTGTTTGATAGGTCCTTCTAGAAGGCATCCCAATTCAAGTGATATTTGGGGATCTAGATTCATCAAAGGTCTCCAGGATCAAGAGGAAGCAAAAATTAGTGTAGCCATCATTTTCTATTGTCTATCATATGATATTTGAGAAAGAAAAAACTCAGGGGAGGAAGTTGTTTCCAAGCGTCATCCTAAAAACAATTCTTGTGGGTGAGATATTTTCTTTTCCAAGAATCATTCTAGATCAAATATCTCGAAGTGGTGCCTAAAAGTATGATGAAATATTATGGCTCTGTAAGGGGACAAAAAAATTTAGTTCCATAGGTGGGACTGAATAGTATCCTTAGATGCGATTCAATTACACCAAGTTTTGGCATCGAGGACAAAGCTAAGGAATTTTGAATCCCAGAGTCCAAGGCCACCCTTAGGCTTGGGGAGGAAAATCTTATCCTAGGCCACTAGAGCCCATTTATGTTATTTGCAATATCCCCCCCACAAAAAATACCTTTGGAGTTTTTGAACTACTTTCAAGAGTTCTTTGGTAGTTGCAAGGGTGGAGAACAAGTAGAGTGGTACCTAAGTAAGACTAGGTGTCCCACCTTATTGAGAGTTCGAAAGGACCAGTTGGATATTTTTCTAGAATATTGAGAGATATGAATAAACATACAATAATATTAAATAGAAGAACCTTAATAGTCTATCCTTCTATACATACAACAACAACATTTAATCATAATAATAAAGAGACACGAGAAAAAGAGTACACCAGATATATGTGGCAAAACCCCAAAATGGGGAAACATCCACAAGAATGTATTATCTTCTTTATTCTTCATAAATATCCAATCTTACACTCGATATCCCACACATCAAACTCCATCTTCACATCATTCCAATGTATATTATCATTATGGGATACTTTATTTCAATGTACCACATGGGTCTCTCTTACCTTTGTTATATACCAAGAGGTATGGAGGAATTACATCCCAAAATACATGTGGGATAAATGTAATTTCACCTCTTTATATAATGAAAGGTAACAAGAGTATATTACTTTATGATGCATGTGGGATAACTCTGTTGCATAAGATTAGACATTATTACCTTCCAAATTAATACATTCCAACAATGCCACACAAGTCCTCATTACATATTCCAACACTCCCCCTTAATGATGAGTAGGGAGAAGGAACACTTGTGGAGGAAGATGGAATTACAATACCTTCCAACATTCCCTACAATAATAAGAAAGACAACACCTTCAAGATGAAGATGACATTAAATTAGCATCCCCCCTTAATGATAACTTCCATAATTTCCCATCATATGTGAATAAGAACACACTTCTCATCATGGATTTGATGAAAATAACAACCACTTCTTAGTAAATCATGAAATTATGCCTAAACCAAGTTGTACGATGAACTCTTGCATAACACCACAACAGTGTACAAAAACCCCAAATGGCCAATACAATGGAACATGTAGACAGTCATCACAAATACAACTGAACTGAGAACTGAAATAACTCTTGTAGGACACCATAATAGTTTACAGAAACCTTAGATGGAAAATACGATAGAACATGTGGCTAACAGAAATTCATCACAACCATAACTCAATTGATAGTTGAACGAACTCTTGCATAACACCACAACAATGTAAAGAAACTTCAAGTGGCCAATACAACAGAACATGTGGCAAGCAGATAGTTGTCCCAACCAAGCTAACTTTACAGTTGAATATGGCACTTCATTACATTATATTATTACTTGAATATGGTGATATGAAATGGAATTTCATTACATTACATTGCATCCCCTTTATTATATCCTCAAACATCCCAGATAAAGTCGCAAATAGTTTGAAACTTTGTTGTTGTTAAGGATAAGATGGAGAGAGGAATAATGTAGGAAGCCATTACAACTGCAATCAAAACCTCAATAAAGTGAAAAAAGAAGACACTTGCAACTATTGAGAATCAATACTGAATGGAAATATCAATATGCTTAGAAACTCAAGATGGGAAAAATATTTAGAACTAAGCTATCCCATAGTTCTTCATAAAAAAAACCCTATGGAGAAAGTGAACTAAATAGAGAGCTAATCTGCACACAATAAATTCTAAGAGTAAAGCATATAATGATCATGATAATCCCATAAAAAAATAAATTTATTTTACACAACAAGGGTTAGCAACAACATATAAATAGAGAGAAAAATAGGATCAAAATAAAAAATGATATTACTTGAAAAATATAGCCATAAACCAACTAAGCCTTAAGCATTGGATGGTTTGTCACCATGAGAAAGTACTAGAGATACATGCACCTGAAAATGTCAAAAAAATATTCCACATAGGTAGGTTAGTGGCAAGTAAAAATCAAGAACAAGATACAACCTCTTCGCAAATGATGAGAAAAACTAAGAAACAATAAACTAATGTAGAAAGAAAAGAAGCTAATAATAGATGAAAAAATAGAATGTACATACCTATGATGAATACCGAAAGAACTTTCCCTAGATCTGAGTAAAGAGATAACACACTTGAAATTGAGGCTCTATAGTGTGGGAGGAATCCAAGTCGCAGTCGTACGGACTTGGTCGTCTGCACAATGAGAGAATGAAGCACATAAACCCTCAAATCTACACCAAGTAACCCTCGCTCAACAAGAACATGACCATACAATAAATTGACCTTCCTTTTGTGGAAATTAACCTCTACAACAACTAATTTCTCCTCTTTGAGTAAGAATGTGGCCATACAACTGATAAATTCACCTCCCACAAGAGCTAGATCGTTCAAACAAAGAAATCAACCTTTCAAATGGTGAAATTGACCATCAACACCTGCAATGTGAGTAAAATTGGTCGTTCAATGGGAAAATCAGCCTTTAGTCAGATAGATCGACCCCCTAAAGATGCAAATTGAACCCTCACAAAATCATATCAACCTTTTCAACAACTAATCAGCCTCAAAAAATGAAAATAGCCCCCTCACACCTGCAAAATGCCAAAAAATGGAGTTTTACAGCGAAAAAATGCAATTTGTACGATCCATACAGTCTCTAATTGGAGTGTGTTGGATGGTAGGTAGCCAGTAAAAAACTGCACCCAACAAAAAAAATTCCACTGCAAACATATTCAAGGATTAAAATATATTAGATTCGAAATAAAAACTAGGTTTAGTAAAAAAAATTGGACTGGTAAAAAAAATAGGTTCAGTAAATACCAACCCTAAAATTTACCAAAAAAAACTTTAGTTTTACCAAAAATTAAAATGACCTAGGCTAGGCTAGGTAAATTAATTTAAAATTGGGAAAACTGAAGCCAATTTTGATGAACCAATAGTCAATCTTGGTTCAAAGAAGATATTCTGGAGACAATGATGAGATCATATTTTAAAAAACATTCACATAAATGTGAGAAATATGGAAAACAAGGGTTAGGGTTTTGAAAACAAATATCAATCTTGTAGCAAAATTCCCATATCTAAAGAGAAGCCTTAATGGATACTAGATCTGATGACAAAACTACAAAATAAGGAGAGCCCAAATAAATATGAAGAAATTGTTGTTGTGTTAACAAATTATTGAAGGAGGTAGAACATAGTAACCAACTCTGATTGAAACATATGAATAAAAATACAATAATATTAAACATAAGAACCTTATTATTTTATCCTCATATACATATAACAACAACATTTAATCATAATAAGAAATACACAAGAGAAAAATAGTACACTAGATATATGTGGTAAAACCCCAAAATGGGGAAACATCCACCAGAAGGTATTGTCTTATTTATTCTTCAAAAATATCCAATCTGACACTTCATCTTCCACACATAAAAATATGAATAAACATACAACATGTAAAATTTCCAACCCCCTAACCCTTACTTAGGATGGTGGGGAATCAAAATTCCTCTTCTTCATATCATTTATTTTCTGGCAATGAATTCCTTAAATGGATTTTTCTCATCGAGAGATTTTGAATGACGATAACCATGTTCAAAACTTATCTCTAGATAAAAAGTTACAACCTTCTAAAGTTATCAGGCTTCCAGTGGAAAATTCCACCTCATTTCCATGTGGAATCCATGTGGCTCCCTGTCACTCGTGCCATCTGATGTGGCACTGACATGGCACCTGCACCTGGCCCATCGGTCCTTGGCCTATCTGGCCCACCAAATTCAATGGCTCTGACCACTTGGGGGCTTTCTTCATAATCTTCAAGGTTCTTCTCCCTTAGAGTTTAAATCACCCCATCTATCAAGATCCTATGACACACACACTCTAACGGGTCCATCTATAGATCCGATGGCTCTCAAACTTCGACCTTCAACAACTCTGATCACGTCGGTGCCTCTAACTTGTACGACGATTAAAACATGTTGATTAATATCTTCTAGGGTAAACATGTGGGACCTTCGACAAATCTATGGATTTCATTTCTTCTCACCATATCCCCTTGATTTGTTTCTATCCTCCTATCCATATAACAACAACATTTTATCATAATAAGAAAGAGAAAGGAGAAAAAACAAGTACACCAGATATATGTGGTAAAACCCCAAAATGGGGAAACATCCACGGGAAGGTATTGTCTTCTTTATTCTTCAAAAATATCCAATCTTACATTTGATATCCAATCTTACATTTGAGCTCTGACACATCACACTCCATCTTCACATCATTCCAATGTATATGATCACTATGTGATCAATTATTTCAATGTACCTCATGGGTCTCTCTTACCTCTATTATATACCAAGAGGTATGGAGGAATTACATCCCAAAATAAATGTGGAATAAATGTAATTTCCCCTCTTTATATAATTAATGATAACAAGATTATATTTCTTTATGATGCATGTGGGATAACTATTTTACATAAGAGTATGCATTATTACCTTCCAAATTAATACATTCCAACAATACCACACTAGTCATCATTACATATTCGAACAAGTTTCTTGTTCATTATGGAAAGAAGGTCCTCCCATGAAGAATTGTGCAACCCATTATCTATGAGAGGTGCACTAAGATATTTGTATGGAAGAAATCTCTATTGGAAACTGAGAATCCTGAAAATGTGAGCATGTACAGTAGCGACAGTGTTAAAGAAAACAAAATGCGATTTTGAGAGATTTATGGTGATACCTGAGTCTTCCATGAAATCTGAGAGGACCAATTCAATAGCCATGGTTTCCCTGGATATAGGCTAGGCCATTAACATTTTTTTATATAGAAATTGTTGGTGTGATATGGGTAGCTCCTCACCATGAAATCTTAGGCCTTTGGTTTTGTTATCTACTACAACCACTTTAATATCTCTACCAAGACCTTCTACCATCAAGATAAAAAGGAAGGTGGGGAGAGGGTCTCCTTGTTGAATACCATGGGTGGGGAAGATGGTGGAGGAAGGGAATCCATTGAACAAGATCGAAAATAAGGCAAAGGAAGTGAGGGGAAGAACCCATTTTATCCAAGAGGGGGAAAAGCCAACAGAACAAAGAGAATGATAGATGTACTTCCATCTCAATTTTTCAAATGTTTTTGACATGTCCAGTTTTATTAACATGCATGTGGTTTTAGAGGATTTAAGATATTGAATTACCTCATGGGAGAGGATGATCTCATCCAAAAACAATTGTCCCTCCACATAGTCGGTTTTCTCTTGAGATATGAGAAAACAGAGGAGATCCTTCAGACAATTTTCAATAACCTTCGTGATGAGTTTGTAGATCATGTTGCATAGAGATATTGGTCAAAAAAATTTGGGGTCTTCCACTTTATTCTCTTATTGTATAAGGTAGAGGAAGGTTCCATTCAAATATGGAAGGACATTGGAGAACTAACGAGAATCTTCCACTAAATCTTGGACATACAATTTTATGATAGGCCATCAAGATTGGAAGAAATTTGAGGTGAATCCATCGGGGCCTCAGGATTTACCTTTCATCATTTCAAATATCGCTTGCTCTACTTCCTCAGGAGAGATGGGGTTCATTAGGGATTCATTCTTCTCCTAGGAAACTAGATGTGGAATTTTTCGTGTGATTTTTTTAATTGTTGGTCTTCATTCTACTTATGGCTCAGTGAGGAGTGCACATAATAAATTCACCAACTCTTGCCCAATGTCATCATGCTCTGTCATATTTTTTCCCTGACTTTATTTTAATGAGGTGATGTGATTATGGTGCCTCCTTTGAACCATGGATATGTGGAATAATTTGTTGGTTCCCCCCCAGCCCCTCCCTCTTTGGGCCATCCTAATCTGAGACTTTTTTCTCCAAAGGAACTACTCTTGCTTGTCCCTATCATCGATTTGTGATTAGAGTTTTATCTTTTCTTTTATGTCCCTATCATCGATTTGTGATTAGAGTTTTATCTTTTCTTTTATCAGTTGTTATGGTCTGCCTTCTTATATCATTTCTTGTTGTACATGTTCCATATGAGTAGCCAGTTCCTTTTTTGCTTGGAATATAATGCCAAATTCCTCTTTGTTCCAAATTGTTATGTTTTGTTTAATATACTTGAGATTTTGTTGAAATATATACATTGGGGAGTAGGAATTGGGATTGAATTATTCCCATCAATATTTTATGTTGTTCTGAAAGATAGGATGTTCAAACCAAAATATTTCAAAATGGAAAGGAAGATTGAGGGGGCTTCCTTGGAGATCCAAATTGAGCATAATGGGGCAGTGGTCTGAACCCCCGTACAGAACAATTGAGGTTGTGGGATGGAGGCCAGTTAGCATGATCTATTATTAGGTCAGGAAATGATCTATCCTAGAGGCAACTTGATGTTGACCTCTTCTACAGTTGTTCCAAGTGTGCAGGCCATTGATAGTTTCCATGTCCACCAAGTTGAGGAGTTGATGGTATCAAGAAATGATTGATATTCATGTTCAAGTATTCTTATGCCTCCTTTATTTTTAGTAAGGGAGGTGATTATGTTGAAATCCCCACCAATGGGACGTTATTTATGATTGGAAACAAGATTTGGATGGAGTTGAGAAAGTAGAGATTATCAGAGATTAGATTGGGTCCATAAAAATTGGTGAGAAAGACATATTCAAAGGAGCCTACAAGTTGAAATAAAGTTGTGAGGGAATGTTGACTACAAGGAGAACACCTTCTAGTGGAGGTTTTTGCAGAGGCTTTTAATGTTACAAAATTTCAAAAAAAATAAAAAATACCTTCGCTACAACCTCCTTTATTGGCTACAAAGGTTTCAACGAAGGTTTTAACGAATGTTCCATATAAATAAATAAAAATTGGGCGGGCAAAGGTTGTAGAGAAAGTTTTTTTTTTAGTGCTTTTATTGTCAAAACACACCGGTGCGCCATTAAATAAAATGCACCAATGTGTACCCAAACATAGAATGCACCAAAAAGACTTTACATCAAATTCCCTGGAACTTACATAAAACCAAAAAAACATCAGTGCACCATTACATAAATTCCTAGTGTGGACATAAAACAACACCGCACTGGGCACCATTATATGAAATTCCCTAGTGCATACATAAGAAGAAAATACACTAGTTCACCATTACATTACTGTCTCGATACTTGTATATGAAACAAAGGCACTGGGATGTTTATGGTTATTACGCCCCGGATTCCCATTTTTTTGTATGTAACTCAGGTGCGCTTGTATTTTATGTTTGTTCTAGTTCTTTTATAATTCATATGCATCGGTGTGTATACTAAATATAACACCCCAGTGCATTTGGATTATTAAACACACCAATGCGTTTAAGTTTTTTAAAGCACCAATGTTGTTATTATATTTAAATAAATGATGTGTATTTATCACATGCTCACCATATAATTTGGAAACAATATGTATTATCACACATTTTATGCACCGATGATCCTATATAATTAATATGTATCGATGCTTTAGTATTATTAATATGCATTGATGCGCATAACCCTTTAAAAAACATCGATGTCTATATTATTTCAGGCATCATTTTGTGAGTTCATAAGAATGCACCAATATGTATATGATTTAATTAATTGTTTTTTTAATAATAATTTTTATAATCATATTGTTTTTTATACTTTTTTTATTGCATTTTGATATAATGAAAACATTAATGTCTTATCCAAGGGATTACACCTCTTTTGTTTGCAACAATGTAAATCATTCACATATTAATTAATCAACAATGCAACATTTTACAACATTTGACAATGCAATAAAATAACAAATCCATTTTATTATATATGAATAAGAGACCCATGGTCATGCAAAATGGGACAACGTGAAGGTCTACAATAATAAAAATGGAAGTGATATGTAATTTTTACGATTATTGGTAACACGTCTTCATGCAATTGGGACATTATGTCTATTACATTAAACAAAAATATCTCTAATTTTTACAGAACGATATTATAAATCTACATACAACGTACAGTAACATTCAATTATGTTGATTGTCACTCATCACTTGAATTGTTTCCATTGCTCGAGTTGTGTGCATCCCTCATTTCTTGATCAGTTGTAGGCGATATTGTACTTTGGTTATTGTTGGCACGTAGTGGGAAGACGCATGGTTCAAAATTAATTCACCAACAAAACCCTAAAGATATTGGCCCTTTCAGCATCACCCACAAGTAGGTGAAGTCTCGCCAGAGGTACCTATGGGGACTACAAGAACTAGGATTCCGTAGTCATGAGGGGAATGGAGACCATTCTAACATTCATTCAACATGAAAATACCTTGTGCATGAAGTCATAACATAATAACATATCACATATTTATATTACTTAACCATTTAATATGTGCACAGAATCATTAGATACATACTCATATAAACCCATAAGTATCTATTACATGTGCGCAATAAACAGAGTAAACCAACATATAATTGCAACAAACACATCAGAACACAAGAATTTAATGTGGTTCACCCCAACTGGGCTACATCCACAACGATTTTATTCTTATATTATTCATTCATATTTAGTCCTTACAACAGGTGCGAACTGCGATCACATAAGATACATCAATTCTACCCAAAATTCCCCATTCATTCGTACATACAGTGCACACTTAGCTCAGAACTCACTCCACACACCTATCACTTCATTTCATCTCCAAACCTTCAACCGCTTCAACAATTTCAACAGCTAAATCCTACCCAAAACCCATACTTATTTATACATCGATATTAGGGCTTATCCCGTTACAAAATGGACTAAAAGGTCTAACTACTTCTAAATAATTTCCATCTTTTGCGTGTGCAGACTCTTGAAAATGTGTTAATTGTCTTTCTTTCCTCTGCTCACGCTACTTCTTAGCCAACTTGTCGTGCAATTTAATTCTGCGTGATTCCCAAAACTTATCCCAAAATGACCTTCTCCAACATGCCCCCAACACTCACCTATGGCTTGTCCCAAGCCACTTCACGCTTTCTTCCAAGTCTCCATGAACTTTTAAAAAATTTCCCTTGTAGTTGTGATCTTTTCCCTTGATTGTGTTTCTTGCTTCTTAAATCCCTCGATCATCTCTACAGTAATATAGGTCTTCAATTTTTCTTCACTTTCTTGTATCGCCTGCTTGACCATGCCCTATGCAACTGCTAGTTTTTCTATCACTTTGTATGCTCTGTCCTTCAGTGTTTCGATCTTTTGTGCACAATCTTGCTGCTCCACCCTCATCCAATTAATATTTGAGTACAATTTTCTATTTTCTTCTATTGCTTCCATATTTTCTATTGGTGGTAAGGTGTTCTTCACTTCCTTAAACTTCTATGCCTTGTCTTGTGCAACCTGTAGCTTCTGCCCAATTTCGTGTAGCTTTTTGTCTTCTGTTAGTTGAGTGCATACTTATGTGTTTTCTTCCTATAGCTTGGAACACTCTGCTTCCATACTTCTGATGTTATCCACGGTTGCTATCATCGTCATATCCCTTTTCTCTCTTTCCTCCAGGGGAGTGCTCGGTGTCTGGCATGATTCAAACTCAATAATCTTCATGTGGAATTCATGAATAGCTTCACTGATATTTGTGAAACGTTCTTCTAAAGGGATGTCTACCTCCATAGGCACTTCTGGAATATTGTTGTAGACCCCCTGAACCACTTGTTTCAATATTTTCGTCCTTTGTGAGACCTCCTCCCTCTCCAGCCTAATTTTATCATATCCTTCCTATAGCGCATCATTATCTGCAACTGCCTCATATTTATACATTGATATTAGAAAATATCCCATTACAAAATGGGCCAAAAGGTCTAACTACTTCTAACTAATTTATGTCTTCAGCACGCGCTGACTCTTAAAAATGTGCTAATTGTCTTCCTTTCCTCTGCACGCAGTAATCCTTAGCCAACTTGTTGTGCAATTTTTTCCTGCATGATTCCCAAAATGACCTGCTCCAATAATTATCTAAACATGTATTTTCTTTCTCGAATTCTCATTGACATTCCAACTTCTCATGTTCCATCGACAAGCATAGAAATAAAGAATAATAAGTAAATATACTTTTAAAATATAGTATAATATACATGATTGTGTAAATAAAAAAGTGTACCATAGCATTGTTTGATTCATAAACCATACTGATCATTTTGAAGCCTTGCCTCATGTCGGTTATCACAAGACTTTTTGTCAACTCCTCTCTATACTTTATTTCCTGCATGTTTAATACGCCATGACAAATCATAGTCAATATAATTAATATAAAGGTTTCTTATTGTTCCATTAATTATAAAACAAGGGAAGTTGAACAACATAGCTACTTACAAATTGTTCCATTAAACTTTGATACTTCAACATATAATCACAACCCTTAGTTAACCCAATGTTGATCAATTGTTTGGTTGGCTCTTCTTTGTATGTTAGCACCTATTAGTAGACATCCATTGATCAATGTAAATTGATTATTCAAATATAAAGATCACAACAAATATTAAAACTTAAGTAACGTTGAAAACGTAAGTACTCGCAAACTTTGTGATCAACCCTTTTTTCCTTATCGTCCAGTCTTATATGTTGATTGGGTTCCATTTTATTTTCTTTTCTACAACAAAACAATTGAAAATTAGTATTTGATATGATAAATAAATTTGATGTACATAAAAGAATAAATGAATGATCACATACCTATTATGCATGTTGTTTTTTTTATGCATCCTCCTACGATGCAATTATGTTCATTTATTTTGTCGTCTCCTTTTACACTCTTTTGGACATATCTACTGACATCTATTGGATTTCCCCTTGTTTGTCACTTGGAATTTTCATAATCTTCCTGAAAAATGAAAAAAAGAACAATAATGTTTTCTTAAATGGAAATGAAAGTAACTATAGAAAAATGAATTAATTTGGTAATTATTCGAACATATCATATAAAAACATGTTTAATAATAATACCTTTTATATTACTCTTTTTGTTATTATAATTTTTTTATATTACAAGTCTCACGGGTCTCATTGACCATGGCTCTGAAAATGATTCTTGTAGTATAAATAGAAACTGATTCTTGGAGTCACTAGATTGATTTTTGTATTGTAAGTGGAAATGACATCTATACATTATTTCCACCATATCCCTCAAAGCTTTGTAAAACATTTTTCCCCTCTCATTAACGTCAAGCACCACTCCAAATGAACTGATGACCAAGCCGTCATCATCATTTACATCCTCAACAATTTTTGTCCTCTTAGGACGAGATTCCATTCTCTCGCTATTGGTCACTGCATAACATTAAAAACAAAGTGAAATCGAGTGTTTAAAACTTGTTAGCAATTAATGTTAAGAAATTCATTTTTAGTAAAATTCAAAGAAAAACTTAATGTTGATTACCTTTTAATCCACATGTTTCCTCTCTTTGCAACATTTCCATAAATATTTTACGCTCTTTTGCACTTAGATTGCGAACAATCTTATTGAGTTTCTTCAAGTTTTTTCTATGCATGACACACATTAACCAATACACATCATTAATTTAAACTTACAAATATTTCAAATTATATTTTAACTTTTTAATAAAACTTAAAGAACTTGCCAGCCTCTCTTCTTGGTATGAGATACCATCGCACTCGCTGCAATAAGATATTTTCTTTCAACTTCTATTAGCCATCTTGTATAAAATAAACCCAGGAATAATCAGAAATAGAAATTATGAAATTTTTGTATAATCTAATATTTTGGTTTGCTTCATTAAATAAAATGCACTGGGGCATCAAGCATACACTTACACTGGAATGTAATATTAGTCATTGTGCACCGCTAACCCGTACACATATGATACAAAATCAATACTATTTATTTTTTTGATCAATCGGTGCTTTACACAAATATATGTGCATCGTTGTGTTTGTCTATATGGTGAACCACAGGGTGTTTTTCCTATACAATGTACACCGGGGCATTTTTCCTATACAGTGTGCACTGCGTAATGTGGAAAAGTTTTTTAAAAAAATTGATAACAATGATAGGGTTGACAGGGTTTGGAATCCCATGCAATGAGTGGTACCATTGCAATGGATACCAAATGCCCCATATGAAACTAAATAAACCCTATAAAAATCTATTTCTTAAAAAGACAAACCCTAAAAAAATATATTGCTTATAAAAATAAACCCTATAAAAATATATTTCTTTAAAAACGAGGGCAACAAGAAAAACAACAAGAAATCTACGACTTCCAATATCGTAGGTAACTATGAAACCCATATTTTTTAACATCCATTGAAAATAGTTTGAATCAAATAGGAAAAGATTAAAATGATCAGTAGAATGAAATCACATGCCTGAAATTTCTTCTTTGTATATTTGTATGTGCCCTACGGATCCCTTCCAATTTTGGCTCTTCAAAAATATCTATCCACTCCAAAGTCTTCCGTGGTAATCTCTCTTCCACAAATCTTTCCTCTAAATTTTTTCAAAAAAATGAACTAATGAACAATGTTTTCATTTATAAACAAATACATTTTGAAAAATGAAATTCCCTCTCCTTTTTTGCTGTGTTTTTCAATTAATATGTAAAAACACTTATTAAATATATATTTTAAAATTTAAGTTTGTCAAGAAATTAGTGCGCCTCGCCGAATAGTGTTCCTTGGTGCATATATAGTAAAAAATGTATCGATACCAATTTATCAACATAATAGAAATGCAAACCTCCGATATTAAAATTTATGAATGTTTTGATTTGCAGAGGTTTTAATGGATGGGATAGTTCAGTGTATTTCATATTTTTTTTGTATCGGTGCGATATATATATAAACGTCTCGATGTGTTATAAAATAAATAAATGCACCAATAAATTTTAATGCCAAATTCATGCACATATTGCCAATGGTTTTGGCTCAAATGCAAAGAAAAGAAAGTTATAATATCAAATCGCCAATACTTTAGATTCCAGCGCATTCCATATCACTGCAAGTTTTTCAACTTCTCCCACACCATTTGAAGTATGTATAGATTTTATTTATAATTCATTTATCTGATTGAATTTATGTCATTTATGCATGTGAATTTGAATAATTGTTCATTGAATTTTGCAGGATCATAAATTGGGATCGAGTTTGGATTAGAAAGATATTATATCAATGAAAAAAATGTTGCAGGATCTTATTAGGAGAAAGATAATGCAGACAAATGTTTGATGAAAATGGACAACTACTTTACCCTACCAATTATAACATGCCATCTTCCAGTAATGTACAACCTGGGTCAATGGTATTACACTATGAATTGGATCTCTTTTATGACATGACAGTGCCATGTGGTTGTTCAAACTGTAAAGAGTTGAATAAGAACCCTCAACTTGTCACGTTGTCTCATTATATTAATAATCGACTACCCAAAGTTGATGGTCTAATGCCTCCCACTACGATCAATTATCCAATAGGTGATATAGAAAAGACATGTAGGAACACTTCCATGTGCTGCGTTTTTGAAAATTTGGAAGCCAAATCAACTACATTTATTCCTAAATTGGTCAACTTGTCTCCTTCTGTTGAGTCAACAAATAGTTATTATAGTGAGCCAAAGTATGATATCAATACTACCCAAAACATCACTACTAGGAGATCAAAAAAGTTGTATGAGCTAAGAGAAAAAATGTCCAAGTACCCTCCAAATTTTTTTCAATTGTTGGAAGGTAGCAGTAACTTCCCTCTTCCTATCCATCTACAAAGTAAATACCAAACCAGTTACAACCAAGCTTTGTATGGTTCTTGGTCATCGTCCATGCATGTTCCCGATATTGGAACCGAATTCTATTTTTGTGGTAATAGTTATATGATTGTCAAGTCTAAAATAGATGTTGCAAATCTTGGGTTGTTTATTCTTTCACATGTATCTGTTCCTCCCAAAACATAAGTGGCACTTATGCCATTTTTTGGTCCTCTTTATAGTTGGTCTGATTACTTGAATATTGTCAAATACAAACATAGCATTTCCATGTATAGTATGTACATGCATATTTATGCTTCTGGAAACTTTAACAGGAAAAAACTATTATATATCGACGGTCATCCACGAACTCATGGGAACATTGTAGGGTTCATAAATAGTTGTAGTGCCTCATTATTTAGTGCAAATTGTTATTTTGATGAACACTCCAATGACAAAGAGTTATTTATGAGAAGGAAGGCATCCATATTTGTTGTTGTGCATGTGATACATAGTTTGTCTCCTAGTGACGAGTTGTTAATAAACTATAATTTCTGTAGACCACCAATGGCTCATCAAAAACACCTTGCATTGGGTCTACCTTTAGACGTCCCCTTGGGACGTAAGAAAAAGATGATTGAGTAATTGTATTTTTGGATTTTCAATGGAACTAATGTAAATGTATTGCTTAATTCGACATTAATTTTATAAAATGGTTGATTGCATGTTACAATCATTACATCAAAGATGGGTACTAAGCTCCCTATAATTTCTACAAATGGACTTTTGTTCATTTTATTTATTAAGTTTGCTTAATATTTTTATATATTATAATAAACCTTAGCCATTATAATCCTTGCACACTAGGGATTGTATTAGGGCCTAATATGGCCCACATGTGAAAAATAAGGTTTGTGTCGTTAAATTTGATGATTTATGGATTATTCATGATGTAAAGGGCCCTATAACATCAAATAGGCTCACAAAGGGAATATGGAAAGCGTCACTTATTTAAAGATATCTTATTAGTTATATGATAAGACATGTATATTAATAAAATGATTTTTATTACATGATTACATGATTACAAAAAATATGAGAATTTATATTAGTAATTGTAGAATTTACATAGAATATTAATATGATATGATGCATGCACATTATCCAAAATTAAAATTTTGGGGAGGGAAACTATCATATGTCCACGTTATATAATGACTTTATGTCAAATTTTATTTTGTCTTAAAAAATGTCGTGGTGGTTGGGACTGCATAAACCAATTAATTAAATTCATCATTTTCAAATCATTTGTCATTATGTTTCATTTTTTAAATATTTTTAAATAGTTTACACATAATTGTTTTTGATGAAATTGCATGCATTTCTATGGATTCAAAATATATATTTTTATGTAAATGTTATTATTTGATGAATTGTATGCATTTATAGATATATTTGTATTAACTCCAAATATATATAAAAAAAAATTATAAAAAAGTTATTGTTTCATATTATTTTAATATTTTTAGTGTAACATGTATCATAATTTAAAAATACACGTCTTTGTTTTTGCAATAAAATGTTAACATGGTCATTTTAAAAAAAATTACATTTTCAAATACAAGTTAAAGAAAACATATTGATTATATTAATACCTTTATTATTATTTTTATTATTAATATAAAGTGAGGTGCATTTTATAGTCTAATATGACACTTAGCATAAGTCATGCCAATATAATAATTTCAAAAAAAAAGAACATCCCAATATGGAAGATATGTGTACCATCACTACTCATAAATATAACCATTATAAATGTAATTATGAACAATTATTATAATGTTATCAATAAAATGGATGAGAAAATAACATTTCATAAAAGTTAATCAACATATTTTATCTTTCTAGAAATTAAACAACTCACCTTGAAGATGAATTTAACATTATATGGCATTAATAGTTTAAGTTTTCACAATTACAAACCAAAGTAAACGATTTCATAAAACTAAAGTTAAACATTATATGGAAACTATAAATTCTAATGAGTGAAACATCTTAAATTTAATTTAAAAATAGAGAAATCATTAGTGTACTTATTATACATTTTATAAATCAAACAACAACAACATCAACATGATTTGAAAAAATAAAATATACATGTGTGGTATTTTGTTTATAGCACACCAGTCCGATTGAAATCACATCAGAGCAGTTGTTATGTAAAAATTCATTGAGAAACAATTTAATTAACAAAGTACATATGCAAAGTTCCACAATTAAATTTTTGTAGAGGTTTTTCTTTGCAGAGGCAAAAACATAGGTCACTCTTCGGTGACACTCATAATTTAGTGCATGGACTTGATCCTCTGCCACTTCCTCAGTGCTCTACCTCACATCTCCTCGTCTGGGGGTTGCTTGACGATCTCCAAGATACCATCTTTGTCATTCATGTATCCATATATGAAATGGCATCAATTCACTTGTAAATTGCATACGTACACCTCCTCTTCTTCGCCTCAAGGGGGATTATCAAATATCTCTTTGGGAATGGGAAGGAATTTCATATTCCCGAAGTATCTGTAATCAAGGCCCTTGCTTGTGGAACTAGGCACATCAACTTCATTCCTTTCCAAGTCCATCATCTTGACTCCTACTTTGGCATAATTAGGACTACCAAGCTCTATGATCGGAGCTTCCCAATACCTCTTTTCCATGTTCAACAAGAAAGGGCTCTAGTGGATGTCTTAATTATAACACTGTATCAGCCTTAAGATTGACCTAATCTCCATATTGTATATTTAATAGAAGTTCATAAGCACATTTGGAAAAACAACCAATGATCCATAATCTTTGTGAGCATGTCTTATCAATAAATATTAAGCACTTCTTTGGCCTCGGCATGCTCCTCCATGAGATCCTCACCCATGTACTTACTAAGAAGTTCATCATGTTTCTTCTCTCCACAACCATACACTCAATCAATTTCTCATCCAAAAGGGGAACATGGGAAACAAACTATTGCTCTCTATGTTGTTGGTTTCCCTTGCCTTTCTCTCCCATTTCTTCTATCACATCCTCATATTCCATAAATAGGATGTGATTAATGGAAATGACCTCATTGATCTTGATCGTGAATTTGGCCTCCCTCTAGATAGACTCGATCCTCTACCACTCCCTCAGTACTATGGCCTGCATCTCCTCCTCCACTGGTTGCTTGACTTTCTCCAAGATATCGTTCTTCTCATTGTTGTTTCCATAATAATTGGCATCAATTCGCTTGTATATCACATACATATATCTCCTCTTATTTTCCTCGGGTGGATTATAAAATAACTCTTTGACGTCGAAGAGGGATTTCTCATTCGCATTTGTACAATTGATTGTTGGAAGATGGTATGTTACAATATTCTAGCAACTAATTGTACAAGTGCAACTGGGAAATTATTCCTCGGCATCAAATAGATATTCGATAATCCTTGCAAGGATAAGAAGAAGAGATCTGTGTATGTGATATACAAGAGAATTGGTGTTGGTTATTATGGAAATAACAATGACCAGAATGATATCTTGGAGAAAATTGAGCGGCCCACGGAGGAGGAGATGTGGGCCAAAGCACTGAGGGAGTGGCAGAGTATCAAGTCTATCTAGAGGTAGGATAGGTTGATGATCAAGAGCATGGATTTCTTTTCCATTAAGTCGATCATATTTGAGGAAGATGATGATGTGGTGGAAGAAATGGGAGAGCAGGATAAGGGAAACCAACATCAGAGAGAATGAGATTTTGTTGCTCATGTTCCCCTTCTAGATGAGAAAGTGATCAAGTGCATGGTTGTGGAGAAAAAGAAACATGATGAACCTCTTAGTAAGTACATGAGTGAGGATCGCATGGAGGAGAAGGAATAGGTGAAGGAAATGCTTAATATTTAGTGATAAGACATGCTGACAAAGCTTATGGATCATCAATTTTTTTTCCAAATGTGCTTCTTAAATTTTATTAAATATACAATATGGAGCTTAGGTAAATCTTAAGGCCGACATAGTGTTATAATTAAGACATCAACAAGCTTCATTTATTGTTGAACAAGGAAAAGGGGCATTGGGAAGCTCCGATCATAGAACTTGGAAATCCTAATTATGCCAAAGTAGTGGAAAAAATGACAGACTTGGAAGGGAACGAAGTTGATGTGGTCAATTCCATGGGAAAGGGCCCCGGTTAAAGATACTTCAGGGCTACGAAATTACTCCCCATCCTCAAATATCTATTCGATAATCCCCCTCAAGGTGAGGAAGAGGAGGTGTAGGTATGAAATCTACAAGCGAATTGATGTCAGTTCAGATTATGGCTACAAGAATGACGAGGATGGTATCTTGGAGAAAGTCAAGTGGCTCGTGGAGGAGGAGATGTGAAGCTGAGCATTGAATATGTAGCAAAGGATAGAGTCCATGCGCTAAATTATGAGAGGCATTGAAGAGTGACCTATGTTTTTTCCTCCGCAAAGAAAAACCTCTACAAAATTTAATTGTGAAGGTTTGCATATGTAGATTGTGAATTAAATTGTTTTTCTTCTGGATAATGTTGTTGCTATTGCTACTGCTACAGCATTTGACATCATCGGTGTATCTGATTCACATAAAATCTTGCTTACACACACACACACACACACACATATATAAATTGGATTTAAAATATAAAACACAAACATATATAACTAATTTGTGTTTATCAAAAATTAAAAATAGTTTATGTTTGCAAAAAAAAAGTGAAAAAATAAGTGGTGTTATTAACAAATACATATGCACCACGTCTGGTAATCCTTATCAGACATAAGGCACCGATTAGACATCTGTTAAATATAACGCACCACTGCATCATTGTTAGTCAAGCACCAATATCTATAGCAGTGTGTTGTGATATATAGTGTACCAGTTAAGGGTTGGTTTTAAACCACGTGGTGCATTGGGTTATATTAAACGCACCAACTCTCTATGTTATTTTGTGCACAAGACGCTTTTAACTGGTGCGTTGTATTTTCATGATGCACCTTTTATGGACACGTTCTAAAATGTGCACTAGAATGATAATTTTTAAACTATTTTCTCAATACAACTTACTTAACCGCACCAGTGTGTTTCTTTTAAATTAACACATTGAGACTCCATTTGACATTTATATGTGTTGATACCGATGTGTTTGTATTATAATGCACCGATGATGGGCCATCCCACAAAACGAATCGAGATGGTAAATTGTTATGTATTTTTCTCACTATGTTGTTGTACACATCACTAGTGCGTTTTATTTTATCGACGCACCGCAGAGGAAATTTGTGTTTCAAAAACTTGGCGATGTGTTTGATTAATAGAATGCACCAGTGCTTACCATTAGACGCACCACGCTGCAAATGTGTGAAAATTCATCCTGATACCATGATTTGTACATTATCGATGTGTTGTTTTGATCCATTTGTATCGATCGGTGAAATTGTTGTATATGAATTCACGTGGTGTGATGTGTTAATATAAACGCATTGGCGCTACCATGTTATTGGAGTACTAGTGTTTTGTTTAACAATGTGTTACGTTTTTTATAGTATCGGTTACGGGGCGTCCATCAAAACAATACAATGAACTGGTGCGAGGTGTTACTATTAATGCACTAGTACCTGTGTCATAGTGTAGAACCGTTATTTTGTTCATCGGTGCATTATAAATGAGAGAGCACTAGGAACGAGGTGTCCAATGAGACGCCCCTCTATGGAAATTCGGGAAATATATGTCCCGGTGCATTTCTGCATACAGTGTCGGTTCGTTGTATTACAATGGTTGCACTATTATGTTAAATTTTATAAATTGTTATGTTACCAATGTCGTTAGTTAAGTAAATTGTACCAGTGTGTTATTTTAAATGGCACATGCACGATTTTTGAGGTGCATGTATTTTTTTTTAAAGTATGGCGGTGCATTTCAACATTAACGTTATTTTTCTTGTATGCCCCGACGTGGTTAGTTAAACTTGGTTCACTACTAGGTTAAATTTTATATATCGTTGAGCTAGCGGTGCGGTTAATGAAGTGTAATGGACTGGTGTGGGTATAAGCCCATTTTACGACAATGTCAGGACATTCCAAATGACGCACCACTTTTTTTTTAGTAATTTATCATGGTGTGCTAGATTGAATAGCATTGGTAAGGACATATATGGACACACCGACGAAAGTGCTCACTGTTTATTTAACACAATATGCCCCAGTGGCGGTGCTCACTATGTATTTAACATAGTACACACTACTTCAAGGCAAGCCAAACCGTTTAAGCGCACAAAGTGAAAAAAGAAAAAAAAATGCAAAATTTCAAGATAAATTGTAATTTTGGTTGGATGAAAATGCAAATAGGAAGTTAATAAATAATTTACCTGGTCTCTTATGTCCCAATGAGGCATGGTTGCACCGTTGAGAGGAAATGAAAATTCGTGGTAATTTCCAAAATTTGGAAATGTGTGGAATCCACCAATGGAGTTATCCTAGTCGATGTAGAGCAACAAAAATAGGGCGTCTTAGGAAAAAAGGTCAGCATTGATGCTTGTTTGAGAGTTTGGAAGCACGGGATGCATTGTAACAATGAAAATCGGTTGGGTATTTTTTTTATTTACCCTACAGCGATGTGCCTTTCGATAGTAAGGCACATCAGGGTGTACCATTCAACAAATCCAATGTGATTTATTCGGTGGATGTAATTTTATTATAAAGTATGTCAGTGTTATTGAAACATGGACACATTGGTGCTATATTTTTCATGAACGTAACAATGTGTATTGTTCAATGACACCGGGGTGATTTATTTGGTGCATATAATTTTATTATAAAGTATGGCGGTGCCACTAGAGCCGAGACACATCGGTGTTGTATTGTTCATGAACTTTTCGATGCGTATATACCTTAAAGGCACATCGAGAAAAAAATCTCCGCAAAAACCTATGGTCCCCCGCCTCCACTATGAACAATGACTGTGCATTTGAAAATTTAAGCCCCGGTGCGGTATGTTTTAGGTGCACACTGGTGTGTATGTACCATAAAGGTGCACCCAAAAAAAAAAATTCTACAAAAACCATCGACCACTAGCCTTCGTTAACAACCTATGCTATAAATAGCTAAGGGAAGAATTTTTCAGGGAGGTTCTGTAAAAACCTCTGCAAGAAGGTGTTCTCCTTGTAGAGGATTGGTGGTGAAGAAGTTGGATAGAGTGATTTCGGTAGGTTTCCAGAGAAGGGATAGACCTTCTACTTCTTCTTGTGCATCTAGAGCAATGGCTTGAGATCCTTGTTAGATGTTAGGGGCAAGGGCTTGAAGAAGGTTTTGAAGGCATTTTGTTTCTTGTATCATTAATACATATGGTTTTTTATTAAGAATTCTCTACTTGAGAAGATTGTTCTTGGTTTTATCATTGAGGCCTCAAATATTCCAAGAGATGATCTTCATGAGAGATGGGGGTGGGGATTTGGGTGGGAATTTGTCTATCATCAAGGAAATGTAGCCTGAGTTGACCAAGAGCTCTCCCAATTCTTGGAGAAGTTGCTTATTACTTCTTTAGCCTCTTTGTTTTCCTCTTTAGTGTTTTTTATTGATCAGAGGATGAGTGAGATTTAATTCTCAAAGAAGGGATGTAAGGCTTACCTTTGGATGATGAGTCTCTGAGGATTTGATTGCGCATGAGGGCATCTTTCAAAACAAGGGCATACTTATCAGGGATATAACTTGGGTCTTGATGCTTACAGGATACTACAATAGAATGTAGGTTAAGATCCCCAAGATCCATTTCCTCATTGTCATTTGAGTCAAGATATTCTGGGGTGTCCTCTTGCATATCTTTTTCTCCTTCATTGGGGGTCGAGGACTCCCGGTTCATGGTTTTTTGGCACTTGGATTTGTCTTATGGTTCATACTCTTCTTTAGGATTTGGTCTTACCTGAGTGCCGGTCTCCATATTGATTTCTTTGTCATCCTCTCCTTGGGAGAGAGATTTGAAGGCATTATTGGATTTGATGCCCTTGTTAGGATTGGGTGGAACATGGTTTCTTCATGATTTTTTCTGTTTTGAGACTTGTTCAAAACCTTATGCATCCCATGGGGGGGGTGGCATTATGTGTGCCTAGGTGTTCAGGGGGCAGTGACGAAAAATATGGCCATGCTCATGACAACGCTTGCAGCAGAAAGGGATGTGCTCGTAGTCCAAGGTTTGCAACCATTCATTGTCTTGGTAGTATAGACTCATTATGTCCATGGGGGCCTTGGTAAGATTCATGTAGACAAAGATGCGAGTGTAGGATGTGTATCGACTTGTTTTGGTGATGTACGAGGTTTTCACAAAACTGTCGAGCATATTACCAATGCCTTCAAGAATTTCTTCGTCCCGGAACTCCTGTGACAAAATGTATAGGTGGATCTAGACCAGGGCAGCAATGAATTCCTCTTTATTTGGACTAAAACATTCAGTCCATGGGCATAAGTGAAGCCCTTCCAAGTTGAAAAAATAAGGGGCAATCTCGAAGACTCTGTCTTGGTCCTCTAGATTAGAAAAAATAGTTGTGAAGAAGCCCTTGGAACCCAGTTTGAGGTCTTTTTGGCCCTTGGGTTTCTAATGTTTCTTGATCCACCAGATGAGGGTTTTCTCAGTGGACCAAATGCCTATGAATTTTACCATGAAGGCGTGATCTTGCATGAATTGAATGTATTTTTTTATTATTTCTTTTTTTATTTCATATTTCAGATTCTTGGTCGCCTTTGGTAGGCAACTTGTTGTAGAACTGGAGTTGTTGGTTGTATGTTTCTTTTGGCCTTGAGTTGCATATTGATCTGTAGTTTCTGGTTGCTTGCCTTTCCTGGATCCATACATGTTACTTTCTCAGCGAGTATGGTCAAATTAATTTCATGCAAGGCCAAAGGAGTTATTTCAGTGACCTGCAAGAACTCGATTGTGGGAGGGAGTGTCACTCCCTCCTCCCACCACCACCATGAGAAGAAGAGAATTACCTTAACAATGCAAGGAGAGGAAACCCTAGAGTTAAATAACAATATAGTGGACCAAATGCCTATGAATTTTACCATGAAGGCGTGATCTTGTAATGAATTGAATGTATTTTTTATTATTTCTTTATTTCATATTGCATTCTTGGTCAGCCTTTGGTAGGCAACTTGTTGTAGAACTGGAGTTGTTGGTTGTATGTTTCTTTTGGCCTTGAGTTGCATATTGATCTGTAGTTTCTGGTTGCTTGCCTTTCCTGGATCCATACATGTTACTTTCTCAGCGAGTATGGTCAAATTAATTTCATGCAAGGCCAAAGGAGTTATTTCAGTGACCTGCAAGAATTGGACAGGGAGGGAGGTCACCCTCCCTCCCACCACCACCATGAGAAGAAGAGAATTACCTTAACAATGCAAGGAGAGGAAACCCTAGAGTTAAATAACAATATGTTTTTGGTTTCCAAATTCTCATGTTAATTATTATTATTATATTAAAATTGTAATTTTAAAATTTTGATATAACATAAAAAAATAATAATTTTATAAATAATATTTTATAAATTTATTATTACAAATTTCTCCTGTGAAAATTTTTAAAATTCAATAGATTATAATGATTTGAACTCTATAAATATAATAATAATAATCTATTTTTAAGGTCACGACCAAGCCAGACACCAAATTGGTGTATGAGACCCCTTCTGCCCAACGATTTGACTGGTAAAGTCTACGGAGGTATACATACCCTACCCCCCTCTCGATTTGAACTTGTAACCTCTTATGAGGAAACACATGTTCTTAACCATTAAGCTCACTCATAAACAAAAAGTGATTCTATTTTTCAATCATTTATTCTCAATTTTATTTTTCTAAAACTCAAATTTTCAATCATTTTAAAATGAGTTAATTCCTTTTAATATAAACTATTTGTTTATTATTCTCTTTAATTTTATTTTTCTAAAACTCAAATTTCCAATCATTTTAAATTGAGTTAATTCCTTTTAATATAAAACTATCTATTTATAAATTCTAGATATAAATAAAAGATTTAAATTTCCTATATAATTTTTTTCAAAATTTTAACTCAAACATTTATTTAAAAAGATAGAAATTTATGTACTAATTAAATTAATTTATTTTGAATAATTTAAAATATATAAATTTANATAAATTCTAGATATAAATAAAAGATTTAAATTTCCTATATAATTTTTTTCAAAATTTTAACTCAAACATTTATTTAAAAAGATAGAAATTTATGTACTAATTAAATTAATTTATTTTGAATAATTTAAAATATATAAATTTATTTTTTTTATTTATATGTTTTCTCTCACATTCTATGTTATGTCTTTACACTGAATCGTTATTAATAACATAGCTATTGGTAAATGTAAAAGTTTAATTAAGAAAGATATTTTCATGGAAAAGTTTAAACATTTTATTTTCTTAAAAAAAATTGTCATATTTTTAGAATTAGTTTTGCTTAAATTTAGTTGGAAATTTAGAAAAATTGTTGAAATTACAGATTTTAATCATGAAAACTAAATATAAAAAAAAAAAAAAATTAGAAAACTAAATTCATTTATACATTTAAAAATACAATTTGAATAATAGAAACTTACAATTTCACTTTAGAATACAACAAAACATAAATGAAAGGTTTTACTTTTTCATTTTTAATTCCAATTCTTTGTCTTCCAACCATCCAATTTAAATTCAGAGTGGAAAACTAAGGCGAGCCATTATTAAAGTCGTACAATTTTGTTTTATTGTTTTACACGATTTCGACAAATAAATTTAGTGCGGAACATCAATAAATTTAGTGTGGAAAGTGTGGGCAAGTGTCACAAACCTCTGGTCGGTTGTGATAATAATGAAGAATCTTATGTGTTTAGAATGTTTTTTAGTAGCTTATTTTTTTTTAGTAAACGGAATATTTTTTATAAAAAGATAAGAATGGAATAGATATTTCAAGAATAAGCAAAGTTGTATTATGATTTTTTATTTTTTTAAATTTAATAAAAGTTTTAAAACAAAAACTTCAAACATTATTGAATCAAAGGAAACTTTCCAATATATACAGTGAAATAAGGTTCGAAGCCATTTTTTTTCCAATAGAAAATTACTCATTATATTGATATATAATTTGTTATCTTAACAAAGTATATATCTTTTTCAAAGCAATTCTAGTCCATAGACCATGCTCTAAAAACATATTCTACCACAAACCCAACAAAACTCGAAGGTCAACAGAGATGTAAACCAGCAAGCAGGCTGCAAAAAGAGATTCAAAATAACCAATAGTTGCACTCCCCCAAAAGACCTCAAAGTGTTATCCAAACATTGCAGGCCCCCAAAGGACCTCAATGTGTTTACCAAAAACACCCCACACACCCAGTGAGGACCTCAAAGCTCTGGCCCAAACCTCTACTTGCCAAGGAGGAAGAGGACAAAAGAGACCAGAAAAACCCGCAAAATCGACCAAGAGGGAAAGAACCCATCACCCACAGCGAAAGGAAGAGAAAATCTCCAGAAAACGAAAAAAAATTGTCACACCATGGACACCAACGTGAATCCGGAAAGGTGTGAACAACTCACCCTTGTAATTGCTCTCCCATATCCCTAAAGTTTTTACTGGAATGCGACTAGCGAAACCCTAGCTGCAAATCCCACGCTCATCTCCTGCAGAGTTTTGAAATCACCTTTCTGAATCCACAAGTGATGCAGGAGCATGGCTCCATCTCATCACGCGCCAGCTAATCAACACACGTGGTGCATATTCAAGGAAGGAGAGGCATTGCCCTCTCTTTTTTTCCTCGAGAATCCAAAGCGTTATCCAGGCATTAATTGAACACAAACTGGAAGAGGAGAATCATGCTTTCGCATGAACAAGAGATGAGGTCACCATTAATAGGCTGACGAAAAATTGGATCTGCGTCTGATTTGGAGCAGAATTGTCATCATTGCAATTTGGCCTTTTGATAAGCCTTAGGGATGGTGATTTGACACCATTAGGTAGCTTGCGAGGGAAGCTCACAAGGACCCTCTTGTATAAATCTTTGTATTGTAAGAAAAGTAGAGGTTAGGTAGTTAGGTGGTGAACTGTTAGATAGTTAGAGGAGAAAACACAGAGAGTCGAGACTCAGTTGCAACTCGGACTCCACCATTGTAATTTGGGCATTCCACCATTAATAGAAAATAACAGTTTTTCCTGTTTTATCTTTTTGTGTAATGGATGTTATTTTGTGAATGTCTTTTACATGTTTGTGAATTGTAGACTGATGTTAGAAGTTGTCTGCAGGGATAGAGATAGAATTTTCTATCCGCGAGTGTGTTAAGTTAAGTCTGGTTCTCTAGGCTAAGTGCAAGAAGTGCGCAACAGATCTAGAAAACTCTGTAATCCGATGCATGGAGTGCAGGTCTGAACTCGGTAGAGTCAGAAGAGAAGTTGGCAGGCGAGCACGCCAGATTTACTTACAGACTCATGGAGAAATTTCAAGTCGGTTAAGTCCCTCAAAAATAAAGACTGTGTGGAGAGAGACACAGAGCAGAGTTACTGAAAAATATGGAATACTCTGTCAGGAGGGCATCAATCTTGTGTGATCATACCCAGGAACTACACAGTTGAGGGTGTAGAAGAATCCCAGAATTGTTGAACATTCTGGTAAAGGAAGGTTTTGCAAGAAGTGCATCGACAAAGGAAAGGAGATGCCTTAACCTTTCAATAAGGCCGAGGGAGAAGTCGTCGAAGAACTGAGCCAAGTTCAAGGAGTGCACCTAAGGTGTCACATTTTCACCTTATAAGCTCAGGAGGAAGGGAGAGAAACTGTCAGGGGGGCACAAGAAGCTCGCAGAGGAACTTGGAACCTTTGGGGTTCTCAAGCTGCACTAAGTCACAAAAGAAAGTCAGTGCAGAACTCTGCAAGGAGTGTCGAAGGATTTTCGAGAACAGTCTAAGTCTCAAAAGAGAAATTGTGCTAAGTGCGCAAATGAGTCGAGGAATTGTTGAAGTCCAGAAGACGGAGAAGTCACCCATCGTCAAGGAGGAGACAAGTGGTAGAATATCGAGAGGTTTGGGAGACGAAACTTCAGAAGGTTTTTGGGAGAGAACAAGGATCTTTGCAAAGTCATGAATAGCAATCTCAATCTAGGTCATTGGATCTGGAAGGATGCGTGGAAAAGGATTAGTGCATTGTTGGTTTGTAAGTCGGAAAATCAGGGTCGAGAGGAGGCAGGACTCGCGAAGTTTGAACTCACGATTTGATCACAACCATTGATCTCAAGAGGAACGAGGACCGTAGATTTGGTCCTGGAGTATTCGCCGATTCGGAAATAGGTAAAGGGAGGAACTAGTTCACGAAAGTCTCGAAGTGTGAGATCACGAAGGAAGTTGACCCATGGTCACAGTCTGTGGTCATATCAAGGAGGAGCTTAGCAGCGAGAGATAAGGAAATCGGCGCAAGAGTTGAAAAGCGCTAAGGAAAGGGTCTGTAGGTACCACATCGCGGGTGTCAAGGAATAGGAAGAGGGATTGTGTTAAGTCAAATCGGTTCCATCGAGAGCCTGACGAGTCATTCGACTCGAAGATTTGAACAATCCTAGACCGGGAGGTCAAGCCAGCCCTGAAAGGAGAGAAAGGAGAGGCGGGAGGTTGGCGTCAAGAGTGGTATCAGAGAAAATTCTCATCTGAGGATTTTAGGTGAGGGAGAGGGTGAAGATTCTCTCAGTTGCAAAGTGAGCAGAAGATTGCCAGGAGGGCAGGAAGAAGGTAAAGATGGCCATTGATGATCATAAGCATGGTTGAGGAGAAGTCCAGTTGAAGAAGAGAAAAGAGGATATGGACAAGGAGCTCAATGAAATTCGAGTGCAGATGGAGAAGCTTGCATTCAATATGCATCAGGAGTCAAAGGTACACTGGAGGTATGAATAGCCTTTCAAGAGGAAAACCAGATGGCTTGTTCAAAAGTTGTTGGCCAGGGGGCAGCAACAGATGTTAAAGAGGTGGTTGAGGCATGCTGAAAAACTCAGTCATAAGGGAAAGAGATCTGGAAAGAGTCTCACAGATTTCCAGGTGGGAAACAAGAAGGGATCAGTGGATCTCATATACTGCCAGGTGGGCAGAGGAGACATCCCATATTGCCAGGTGGGCAAGGGAGAAGAGATGAGCTCATTAGAGAGTTCATTAATAGATGAAGAGGAGTCAGGAGAGAGACCTCACTCAGGTGGAAATTCGTGTGGAGTTGTGAGTTGTGTGAATGAAGATGATGACAAGTTAGAAACTTTCATCACAATAGAAGGGGAAGACCATATAAAAGTTCTGATCATTGGAGGAGTCAAGATATTCCTACCAAGTGGTCGAGGAAAGGCTAGCACAGATGTTGCAGAGGCGGCAGAAGGACAACCAGCAGAAATTGTCAAGGAGGAGAAGGAATAGATACTAATGTCTGTCCTGATGGGAGGAGAGGAGAATTCAGCAGAATCGCCCGACATTTTCAGCTAGGAAGCTGAACAAGAGATGACTGCAGCACTGGAGTCTGCAGTAGAAGAGGAAGCAGACAGCATAAACTTTACTAGTTTGTGTGAATAACTAGAATCTCTTGAGAGGATAATGGTAGTGCAAAGTGGGCACATCCAACAAGCTAAGTTGAAAGCAGATGAAGGACTACTCCAGGATGAGAAGCAGTTGGGGGAAGTTGGAATGGGAACATCCAAAGGACTGGCAGGAGAAAATCCATCAGAAGAAGTGATAGTTGAGCAGTAGTTCAGTGATGAGGAGCCTGCAGGAATGGAGACTGCAGTAGAGTGGCAAGATAAGGCCACAAAGGAAGAAGATGTCTTGGGAGGTTAGTATGATTTTCCCATCGACAAGGAGCGAGTGCAATGAGCTAGTTTGCAACAGAAGAACCATCCAGGGGAGTAGCTGGACAAAGTGATCGAGGAGATCAGAGAGCTAATGTTGGAGCCAGAAAAGGAATCGGTAAGCACGAGGAACCTGGATGAAAGGAAACCTGCACGAGTAGCAAGGATGATGCAGCAGCAACATTTGCGAAGCAGAGGAGCCGAGAGACAGCTCCAAGAGAAATTTTGGGATCCAGGTGGATTTCAGTCACGTTGGAAATCTCATGAGCAAGAGCTCATGATTTTTTCCGCTGTGGAGTATGATGCAGGAGCATCGCTCCATATTAGTAAATGCCATCTAATCAACACATGTGGTGCGTATTCAAGGAAGGAGCGGTGCCACCCTCTTGTTTTTGCCTCGAGAATCCAAGGCGTTATCCAGTCATTAATTGAAGACAAGACAAAAGAGAAGAATTGTGCCTTCGCAAGAACAAGAGATGAGGTCGCCATTAATAGGATGACGACAAATTGGATCTGCATCCGATTTGGAGCAGAATTTCCATCATTGCAATTTGTCCTTTCGATAATCCTTAGGGATGGATATTTGACACCATTAGGTAGCTTGCGAGGGAAGCTCACATGGCCCCTCTTGTATAAATATTTGTATTGTAAGAAAATTATAGGTTAGGTAGTTAGGTGGTGAACTGTTGGACAGTTTTATATAGTTAGAGGAGAAAACACAGTGAGTCGATACTCAGTTGCAACTTGGACTCCACCATTGTAATTTGGGCATTCTACCATTAATAGAAAATGGCAATTTTTCCTGTTTTATCTTTCTATGTAATGGATGTTGTGTTTTGAATGTCTTTTACATGTTTGTGAATTGTAAACTAATGTTAGAAGTCGTCTGTAGGGATAGAGATACAGTTTTCTATCCATGAGTGTGTTAAGTTAAGTCTGGTTCTCTAGGAAAACTGAAAGGAGTGTGCGACAGATATGGAAAAATCTTTAAGCCAATGCAAGGAGTGCAGGTTTGAACTCAGTGGATTTAGAAGAGAATCTTCCAGGCGGGCATGCTAGATTTACTTACAGACTCAGAGAGAAATTTCAAGGCGGTTATGTCCCTTGAAAATAAAGACTGTGTGGAGAGAGACACAGTGCAAAGTTACTGAACACTCTGGAATACTCTGTCAGGAGGGCATTGAGCTTGCATGAGTATACCCAAGAACTACATGGTTGAGGGTGTAGAAGAATCCCAGAATTGTTGAACATTATAGTGAAGGAAGGTTTTGCAAGAAGTGCATCGACAAAGGAAAGGAGATGCCTTAACCTTTCCATAAGGATGAGGGAGAATCCGTCGAAGAACTGAGCCAAGTGCAAGGAGTGCACCTAAGGTGTCAAGAGTTCACCTTATAAGCTCAGGAGAAAGGGCGAGAACCTTTCAGGGGATCACGAGAAGCTCACAGAGGAACTTGGAACGTTGGGGGTTCTCAAGCCGAGCTAAGTCACAGAAGGAAGTCTGTGCAGAACTCTGTAAGGAGTGCAAAAGGAGTTTCGAGAACATTCTAAGTCTCGAAAGGAAAATTTTTCTACGCAAAGGAGTCAAGGACTTGTTGAAGTCCAGAAGATGGAGAAGTCACCCGTCGTTAAGGAGGAGACATGTGGCAGAAGATCGAGAGGTTCAGGAGACGAAACTTTGGAAGGTTTGCGGGAGCGAACAAGGATTTTCGCGAAGTCGCAAAGAGCGATCTCAATCTAGGTCGTCGGATCTAGAAGGACGTGTGGCAAAGGATCAATGCATTGTTGGTTCGTAAGTCAGAAAAGTGGGGTTGAGAGGAAGCATGACTCACGAAGTCCAAACTCGTGATTCTATCACAACCATTGATCGCGAGAGGAACTAGGACCATAGATCTAATCCTGGAGTATTCTCCGATTTGGAAATCGGGAAAGGGAGGAAGCAGTTAATGAAAGTCTCGAAGTGCGAGATCGTGAAGGGAGTTGACACATGGTCGCAGTCCATGGTCATATCAAGGAGGAGCTTAGAAACAGGAGCTAAGGAAATTGGCGCAAGAGTTGAAAAGCGCTAAGGAAAGGGTCTGCAGGTACCACATCGCGGGTGCCGAGGAATAGGAAGAGGGCCTGTGTTAAGTCAAATCAGTTCCATAGAGATCCCGATGAGTCATTTGACTCAAATATTTGAATGATCCTAGACCAGGAGGTTGAGCCAACCCCAAAAGGAGAGAAAGAAGAGGGGGGAGGTTGGAATCATCAAGTCAGCCCTCCTCTCCCGCAGAGTTTGAATCCATCTTTCTATGGACCCCTTGCCCGCTCTCCTCTTCCGTAGAGTTTTGTATCTTCCTCTCCCACACTCCTATCCCTTGTGCTAGCCCATCGCCTTGGAGTTTTGACAGGGATGCGGCTTGTGAAACCCTAGCTGCAGAGCCCTCACTCTAGGAACTTCCTTGCAGATCCCTTCGACCTTCGTTCCTTTTCTTCCAAGGCTCGAAGCCATTACAACAATATATTCATTCATGTCATTTTTTAAGGGAATTGAACCAACATGGGGAGGATAACAATCATTCCTCTTAACGGAAAATAAATCCTAACCAAAAATGTGCTAACAAATGGAATATAGGGTTAATTTGTTCTCTCTGTAACCATAGTCGTCGCCTCCCTGCTTCGACCCCCTCTCTCGACCCCCCATGGATTCGAAGGTCCCGGATCCAGATCCCCCCCGAACTTCCTCGACGAGGTTGTAGCTTTCAAGGCACAGGTGGGTTCGCTGGCTACTCCTCTCACACAACCCAACACCTCCCAGTTCGTGAAAAAACTAGAAGAGATCCCTGAAGTGACGATCCCCTTTACTGCAGCGAGAAGAAAGGCTCTCTCCTTCGCCTCCAGAGAACTTGTAGGTCAGATCATGGGGTTATAGCCTTCATCGCGTCAGATTGATCTATGGACTGAGCGGAACTGGCATCCTTTGGTTCAAGGATGCATGAATCATTTATTATGTGGTAATGGCTTCTATATCTTTTACTTTGAGCACAAAGAAGATAGAGATCTCATTTTAAGAAATGGTCCTTACTTCTTCGGCCCAAGAGGATTATATTTAAATAAATGGACTTCAAATTTTGACCCAGAAAATGATATCCCCTCAGTTGTTCCAGTTTGGTTGAGACTTCCCCACTTAACTTTTCATTGTTGGGGTGAAGAACTTCTAAAAAGTATAGGCGATACTCTAGGAAAATTCATTGACATGGCTGAACCTAAAACTAATTTGTACTCCTATGTTAGGATTTGTGTAGAAGTACATCTAGAAAAAGGGCTCCCATAGGCAATCAAGTTAAATTTAGATGATTGAACCTATATTTAGAAGCTATATTATGATCATCTCTCGTTCAATTGAAATTATTGTCATAAATATGGTCATTTTGCAAAAAATTGCCCCAGTAACAAACAAACTCAAGAAGTTGATGAAGCTCAACAAGAGGAAGGTTGGCAGCAGGTTAGGAAGAAAGCCAATAACGACAAAGAATCAGGCTTTGTTCCTGGCTCCATAGGATCTATCCCCAACCCGGGACCCTCTCATCAACCCCCTGCCCCCAAATCCCCCCC
>SNQJ01S0001470.1:69945-126858 GCA_010110895.2 Picea sitchensis
AAGAACTTCGAAATAATCAGGAACTTGCAATTGCTCTTCGAGGAATCAACAGAAATACAAGGAAAATTGGATCAGTTTCACAACAACTGGAAAATCTCTTAAATCAGCCTCAAAAACCAGTGAATTCTAATGACTTAGTTGGGTCATGGTTCCCTTCAAACGTCCATTCGGCTACAAGTAATGAACACCCCTTGGATCCTCCTGTGCCAGTGCTAGTTCCAGTCTGGTCGAATCCATCTGAAGGAACTCATCATCCAGAGGCAAACCCAACGACGCTTCCAACAAATCCTCAGGAAGATCCAGCATTTTTCCAAATCATTAGTCAGGTTTTTCAATGAATTGCAATTTTTTGTTAATTTTGCACATTTTTGTAGCCATTTTCACATGGCAAAATATCAGTTTCCTTTGGATTGGTTGTACCAGCATCTTGAGTATTCAACAAATAGTTAGTTTTTTAGGAGAAGAGCATAGATTCCATTACTCTTCCATATGTATTTTGTGGAAAATTTTACTCTTTTTTAATATATAAAATCCCAACCGTTTCTGTTAAAAAAAGAAATCATTCCTCTCAACCATCCAAGCTATACCCAATTGACATTATAGAAATTTTATTTCATAATATATTTTCTACTAAAACTATATATTTTTTTTCACCAATACTTCCCCACATTCATAGATGGTAAGGGTGCTAAACCTCAACTCCAGGGACACAGAACTTAAACTTATGACCTCCACCCATACCAAAAGAGTATACATGTGTCTTACCAATTATATTATCCCATAGAACTTAAAATTATTTACTTACCTGATTATTACCTAATTATTATATGCCTGTATTGCATTTATACATATAAATTAATTTATCCTTTAACGAATAACTTTACATGATTATTATACGCTTGTAATACATTTATACATATAAATTAATTTATCCTTTAACGAATTTATATGTGTGTAGAGTATTATTACAAAAACTTATAAGCGTTAAGAAGTTAATGATAGATACTCGTTACGTCAATCAAATTAATACTTGTTATTCTCGAAGAAGGTTGAGATGTCGTAAATTTAATATTATTGATATTTTATAAATCAATCAAAGTCATATCCATTAATCGTAAAAGGTGCATATGCTGTAAAATTTAATGTCGTTGATATTTGGTGGAGTTATTAGGAGGATCATGTATTAGCTGAAATGATTAATATTTTGTATTATTAATTTAAGTTGTCAAGAACTTCATCAAACTATGATTAAATACATGTTTTGTTAAAAGATGTGAATAATAAATTAGAAAGAGGAATTTTCACTAGGTCGAATTTCATAATTCATAATTCTTGCTTGTGAAATTTTTTTTATGATGCTTATAAATTTTCAGTTCTTTTCGTTTTATGTAAATTACAGAATATTATTTATTATTTTATTTTTTTCATGTATGAGAATGTTGCATTCATTAGGTCTATTGCATCAGCCACATACACTAAATAATAAAAATGAACAAACAACCAGAGTTCAGTGAAATAATTTATTTTTTTAAACATATTGGACGTGATCATTTACCAAATAGAAAAATCCTTGGTCAGTTGAATTAGAATCTTTATCAAGTGTATTTGTAGATTCAGTAACTAATTTGCACAGACCCTTCCTCTGAAAATTTGGGAGGGTTTGATTTCAAGATCATACTCTTGAAGTGTTGTCATCCAATGAGATCTCTTCTCCCTGAGTTCCTTTTGGACTAGCATGTTCCTAATTGTTGGATAAGGAATAATAACTTTGGTTCTGGATTTCAACAGGTAAAGTGTTTCATTGCCTTGAATACAACAAAAGCCTATTTACCTATCGTTGTATTGCTGGATAATTTAATTATGCTCCTTTGAAGGTGGAGCTCATAAATGAGATGGGAATCTCATGATCTTCATTGCCTTTTTGGGTAAGGAAAACAACATAAGAGGTGTCAGAGGCAAAAGTGTAAAGGGTAAAATATTTTTCAAAGTCTGGGCTCATCAAAGTTGGTGCTTCTGATATAGCTTTAATAATTGTTCTAAAAGCATATTTTTCTTGGGGGGGCCAAGTAAAAACAACATCCTTTTTTATCGTGTTTTGCAATGGCCTTACTATTTTAGAGAAGCTAGGAACAAATCTTCGGACAAAATTGATCCTCCTGAGAAAACACTACATGGTATTTTTAGATGTAGGTGGTAACATATTAGTTATGTCTTGAGTCCTCTCAGGATCTATCATCATACCATTTTTTGAAACTATAAAGCCAAGTAACTTTCCTTGATCAACAACGAAAATAAAAAAATTTGTATTAAGGGAAATGCCATATTTTCGGCATCATTCTAATACACTTCTCAGATGAGATAAGTGGTCTGATATTTTTATTGAAAAAGATGACAACATCATCTAGGTACATGACACCATAATGGTTTATTAGGCTAGTACTTAAAGAAATGTCCATAACCCTTTGGAAGGTAACTCCAACATTAATCAAACCAAAAGGAATTTTCGGTATGCATAGGTGCCCCACAGGGTTCTAAAGGTGGTTTTTAGTTGATCTGAAGAGGAAACCAGGACCTGGTTATATCCTGAAAAATCGTCCAATAAGGATAGCATTTCAGAACCAAAAACACATTGTAGAATTTGTTCCATGGGAGGAACTGGGTAGTTGTCTTTATCACATGCATGGTTTAAGTTACGAAAGTCAACACAAAGCCAAATATCCCCAATCTTCTTTCTGACCGGAACTAGATTAGATACCCATTGAGTATGACAGACATGAAAGAATATCTTGGCGACTAATAGTTCTTTTAATTCCTTTTTAACAGTGGTTTCAATATTTGGATGCATTTTTCTTAACTTCTACTGAAAAGGTTGAGCCTAAGACTTCATTAGGATTATGTGTTGTATTATATTGGGATCAAATGTTTTTAAGTCGTCATAAGTCCAATAAAATACATCCTTATATTCCTTGAATAATTTAATAAATGATGATTTTTCCTGTTGGGTACATCCAATGCCTGAATTAATGTTGTGGGGGTTACTTTCGGTTCCTAAATCAATAATTTTATATTGCATAGAGGAACTATTGGTTTTTCAATTTACAACCCCTTTAAATTTATCATGAAAATCATAAAAAATTTCTAACCTGATAATAGGTTTAGGGATAGATTTTACCAAGTCGGATGAATCTTATACTGATCGTTGATTGTGAATTATCGAGAAATCCCAAAGGTCTTCAACATGGGTGATTTTGTCAATTACCGCACCTTAAAATATATCTTCCATGTGGAGGAAATTGATTATTTGTTGGTCATCATCAAATACACGCCAATTAGTGACATTGTCAGGAATGGACAATCTGAAAATTAATTCAACAAAAAAAAAATCAAGAGAAAAACCTTTAGCAAGAAACAACCTAGATGCTACATTAGCCAATAAATCTGCTTCTTGATTGCTAGATCTAGGAATCGAACTTATATTGAAAGCTATAAAATTGTTCATTAAATTCAATACCTCTACCTGGTAGCTTTTCAGATGAGCATACACACAGTGTATAGCATTATGTACCTGCTTGACTACAATCTCAAAGTCTCCAAAAACAATCAATTTTTTGACATTCAAGTCAATTTCCTTTTTAAGCCCTTGTATGAGAGCTTCACACTCTGAGACGTTATTTGTACAATCAAATTCTAATCTACATACAATACATGTCTTATTACCATTTGGATATATTAAGAGGAAACCAATGCCATCTCCTTATTAGACCCATCAAAGTATAAAGACCAAAATTCATTATCAACAAACTTATTTACAGTATTTACATTAATTACAATGTGATTTGATACCACATCTTTGGTACATGATGCAACTTCATATTGTTGTCTTGAATTTGAAAGAGGTGATATTTCAGCCACAAAGTTCCCAAAAAAAGTGTCCATACTTTGATTTCCTAGGAGAGGCTCATTGATCACCATGGGTTCATTAGGGTCATTCAAACTAGTGATTGTGTATTTCATATTAAACTCTCTATTTATCCTGAGTTTATTTGGTTGGTCATTTATAGGTAATCACATATGAGACCAATCTGTAGAAAAATAACCATTTAGTTGATATGACCAATCCCTACTTAAAACCAACCCATATACATCAGGAATACCATCCACAATAATGTTTATGACTTGGTGCACTTTAGGGTTAGAGGACAATCTGATAAACACATCTCTAAGTTCCCCTAGAATTAACATTTGTTCTTTCAAGATGAATAATTTTAATATCAAATGGCTTGAATTCATTATTAATTTTATGACAGATAGACAAAGGCACTACATTTGAAGACGCCCTAGAATCTACCATACAATTATGGACATTCATATTAAAAATCTAAAATGTTAGCATAAAAGGAGGAACATTAGGATTTTTACGTGTTGAGGAGGGAGTGTCTGCAGGATGCTACTTATTGACGATGGACCCAGATGCCTTTTTATCGAAATTTTCTCCTTCTCGGTTAAGAACAACCTTCTTCATATTGATACTTTCAACTAAACTTTGTTTCATTTTCTATTGTATATAAGGAAGTTCCAACAACTCAAAAATGGATATGTTATCCCTGATATTTTTAAAGTCTTCAGTAGGATCATAGTTGAAATCATAAATAGAAAGTTTTTTTGGTGTCTCCACCTGCTTTTTAGAATTGGATCTTGTATTTTTATTTTGGGCAGGAGTAGACTGATCTTGACTATTTGGTTGGTCTTTGCTCCGAGTGTTATAAGAGTGTTGATGGATGGTTTCAAAGTTGTCTTGAAATACATTATCTGATAAATGACCTAAAATAGGAGGAGGGGCATCTTCATCATTACATGGTTATTCATCCTCGTCTCTAGCTTCACACTGTTGTTCAGTTATATCTTCATAGGTGGTGTCAACTACAAACAACAATGCTTGGAAATCATTTTGCAGCCCTTCTAGATTTAATCCTTAATTTGGAGAAGTTTGTTTGTTTGGAAAATTTGGGGGTGGTATTTTAAAGGGGACTTTGAAAACACCTCTATTTGAAGATCCTTCTCCCGTGATTCATTTGATGTCAAGGACTTCATTAGAGAGTCTTTGAAGAGATTTTTGTATGCTCTCAAGGTCAAGGAATTCCTATTTTTTCTTAACTCTTGGTGGTTTGGGAATTGGGTAAGGATTTTTCTTAGAAGAAGAGGCCTAGTCATTGTCCGAACCTATGTTATCCTTCAGGCTGAGCATATATTTTTCAATTAAGATAACCTCTTTGAATGATTCCAAGAGAGTTCTCTTTTGGGATCTCTTAACCCACATTGCAGTGGTGATAGGAAAGGCATTAGCATAATATGCAACAATAAGATTTTTTGCAAGCATCAATTCAGCAGGAATTTTATTTTTCAAATTTATAAAGCTTTGGTTGAAGTCTTTAACCTTTTCCTTGGAATTCATCTTCATATTGGAAAATTCCATCACCAGAAATTCAGGGGATTTATCATCACCAAATATTTCAATAAATATGGTTTCAAAGCGATCCTAGGAAGGTATAATGTGAGGTTGTTGCGCAAAGTACCATGTGGAGGATTTTCCCTCAAAGGTGTAATGAAGCAACCTACAAATGACATATTCATGTTCCACATTCCTTAATATAATAACAAGCATAATTATTTTTATGTGATCATCTGTAGATTGCTTTTTGTCAGGATCAAACTTGGGTAACCACTTCTCGGGGTGTTTGGGTAGTGGATGTTGTTGACCTAGAATGGCCACTACATCCTAGTCAAACCATGGTCTGGCATGATTATTTTCCATCTGATATGATGTTTGGGAGGAATGTGAAGTTTTTTATTCTATGGATAGGAATTTCCATAGTTTTTTTCATTTGATGAATCATCACTAGAAGATGATGGAGTTGAGTCAGGCGGTGAAGGTGGTAAACCAGATCCTCTTGCACTTAAATCGGGGTGTTTTTTGGTTGGAGCTTCAATTTCACCTATGACTATATTGGGCTCATTTTGATAAAGAGGATTGTGTCCTTATAGTGTAAGATTAGGATCCGCCTGGCTATTTTAAATATTATGCAACCTGTAATTGGGTGTACCGATAAAAGGGGAATTTCCTTCCCGAGGAGTGACAGATGGGTTATTTATTTGAGACAATTGATACCCAAGATTTTGGATCCTTGCTAATATAGCTTGAGCTCTTGTTAATACCCGGTGGGATTTTTGGATTATTTCATCTATCCCGGGTCTAAGCATGAGAGGTGTAAAAGAATCAATTGTGGTATAAGAAACACGAGGAGGTGGTGTGGTAATAGGATCAAGTTATGAGGAGGTAGCAACGTTTGTTGTGTCAGAAGGATAAGAACAACTGTGGGTAATGATTGGAGAGCGGTTGGTCGGGGGTGTTTTATGGCCTCCTCTTGCCATCAATATTTTTCATGCCCTTCTTCTATCGCCATTTGTTAACGGGAAGAAGTGACCACTCGTCAACTAAGAGGGATCAACCCGGTCCGAGGTCCTTAAAGCAAGACCCAAGCCGTTCGGAATGGTTGTCCCTAACAGGTTTAATGTTTATGTTAGCTAATAAGGGAATCTCCTCTATCAAAAGAAGGAGATTTGAGAAGGTTTTCCTATAGGTTCTATTTACTAACCAACAAACCACTAATGTTTACAAGGATTAACAAATCATTATCTACTTTATATAGAGATTTACAATATGTACAAAGGTACATTATTTCCCAAAAAACCTTGTGAAAAAAAAAAAAATTAATATATAATGGAACTAAATCCCAGGCAAATTCAATCTAAACAATATCTGTAAATAATAAAGGAAAGCAACTAATTTTAATTTTAATCAAACTGAAAAAATAATATTCAAATTAAGCTAACAGTCGGACTAAACTAAATGATTTTGAATGTAAGTTATGACATGGTTCATTCAACTTATCAAAGTATTTGAAATAGATCATTATTATAAGAGATTTACATTCAAACACACCACACAACCAAAACATGACAAAGACAAATCACTAACATATCATGATGAGGAGCACAGATGCAATCTAATAGTTGAATCCTTCCATATAGATATTCCTTATATTGTCCACCTATAAGAAGAAATTCTCTAACAGACAACATTGCAATTCAAGTCCAACAAAATTCCGACGAAAGAAATTTCAACATAAAAACATAGATTTGGTACAGATAAGAAAAGGAAACAACTGTGAGATCAATTCTTTATTGGAAACAATATTTTTTATTTCCATTAACGAAAAACATTTCGTCAAAAAAAATAGTCAAGCACATGTAATATGTAGAAGAAAAATNATGATGAGGAGCACAGATGCAATCTAATAGTTGAATCCTTCCATATAGATATTCCTTATATTGTCCACCTATAAGAAGAAATTCTCTAACAGACAACATTGCAATTCAAGTCCAACAAAATTCCGACGAAAGAAATTTCAACAGAAAAACATAGATTTGGTACAGATAAGAAAAGGAAACAACTGTGAGATCAATTCTTTATTGGAAACAATATTTTTTATTTCCATTAACGAAAAACATTTCGTCAAAAAAAATAGTCAAGCACATGTAATATGTAGAAGAAAAATTCTATACATCTAACACATGCTTTGATTCAAAATCCAAAAAGAATTGATAAGTTTGGGAGAACGAATAACACTTTCAAATGTAAATTCATATGCTAATAACTTAAGTAATGTATTAATGAAACATGGACAAAAGCCGAGATTTCAATACACAAATTTATAGTGGAAGATAGCGAACACATAAATTAAAGAAAACGATATTATATTAAGACATCCAAAATTTACTTACAGAACAAATGTATGAAGAAAAACATTATGCGTTGTCTTCCTATTACAATCCAGAGTCAATATTCTATGCCCCCCACATTACCCATCGAGATCCTACTCTTTTAAATTGACTCAAGACCTCAATCCATAACAGATTGTAAATTCTCTAAGGATAAGAGAAATCTTCAAAAGATATTTCAACTCATAACAAAAATAGGAATAATAAGTTTTGATACACAATGCTTTACAACAAATTAGATCAAGTTTTTTGATTGGACACTTAAACATAGAAACTAGTGGTAATTTGAGAATGATTCTATGATATCTTCAATGAAAACAAACCGTAACTAGATTTGATTACATCCACAAGTCAAATCCATGTTGTTTTAGAGTGCTTTGCCAAAAACAAAATCCTAAGAAAAAGAAATGAAAATTATAAATTAATTAGAAATCATAAGATATTAAAAGAGCAAGCTACATAATATTTGATTATGTAGCTTGTTTTGATAAAGAAAACAAAATCAATGCAGTAAAACAAATTAAAGAATTTGAAACTTACAAGCAAAATGATAACATTTGAATACTACATTTAGGCATTTGAGTTTGACGAATTCCGCAAGTTAGAATTGATGACAATATTGACCCTGTGGATCTATTGATTGTTGTAGCTTCACAATTCTTTGATATTTTATTTTCCTGGGTTGAACTTTTTCCTTTCTAATCAATCAAAACTTGGTTCTGCCTCTTTAAATCCCTATTTTCCCTTTGTAATTGGCTAAGATTCATTTGGAGGTAAGGCACAACCGCATGGTATCTCTCGGCCCAGTATTTATAATTTACACAATTTTCAGAATTGGCCCTTTGATCCACGTGTTGATGGTCATTTGATGAAGGTATTGTTTTTTAGAATGCATCCTTCATACTGAAATGAATACTAGGAAATTGGTCATGACCAGCGAGAAAGGGAAACAGATTGTAGATAAAGTCATACTGCTACTTTTCATGTGACCCTGGTATATTCGATGGATCTTCCACTGGGAAATTGGATAAGTCTTGGTCATCAATAGATATGGGAGTATCCTTATTTGAAAATCCCTTAAATTTATTTATGATCATTCTATAAATCTTGTGGCCTTGTCTTTTATTTTCAAAATCAACAATCCCCCTATCTTTTGTATTCTCATCATCCTGTAGATGCGACCTCAAAGGGTTTGAATCAAAAGATACATTTGAGGTTTGTGTTGACCCCATAATTTTGGGCATATTCTCGGTCTCCTTTAGAGGTTTACCTTTAATTTTTTTCACGATAGACTCAATATCATACTATTCATGATAGGTTCGATATTCCTTGGTCATGCTACCAGTGATGTGAGGAATAATTTGGTGAACTAAATTTTCCTTGAGGTCTGATTGGCTGAATTGATTGAGGGATATACCAGGAGAAAGGTGAGTAGGGTTCAAATGAACCTCGAGCCTAATCTCCTCATCCCTTATATCTAAGGCAACTGGGAGGGTTTTCTTCTCATCGTCATGCTGGAAAATTTGTTCAATACAAACCTTAGGTAACTAAGAACTCTCAAGACATCCCCTAGGATTTTCTGGTAATGGTGAGGGTTTCTCCAGAAAATTATTTCGTGTAATAAAGGCATACCATGTATCTCTTGTTCTACCAAGTTGATATTCTATCAATATCCAGATTAAGCCATGGTGGAATAAGTTGGTCTTAGGATTTTGTAATTCTCTTTGATAGAATTTTTCCATCTTAGATAAACTTTTCAATATGTAAAATAGCATATTTAAATGAAACCCTAGAGACACCATGAGTAACTGAATGTGAAAAGAAAATACTATACTGTATCGTCCCTCACAGGTGATAAACTGTTTGATCATATATATCAAATTTTGCCATTTTTTCTTAAGGAAACGAACAAGCATACCTTTAATATTATAGCGTTAACCCTTTGATGCCAAGAGTTTATTCGGGGGGATTTTCTTGACTGGAGCATTTTTAAACCACCTCTCTCCCTCAAGAGATAACCATGTAGCCTCTGCTATGAAGGTTTCATCCACCACTAGATTTGCATATCTTACCTTGGCTCTTTTACCATTAAAAGATTGGGAAAAATACCTAAAATCCTTAATGTTATGGACCTTAAAGGCCTAAATAAAATTCTCCCATCCAACTGTCTCAAACAATTTTGAAATGTCATCGTATGCCTGAATGATTTCAGAGCCATTTGGATCATCCCTAATTATTGGTGCCATGTAGTCGATGAACATGATAACAGGTAGGTAAGATTCAATAGAGGCAATACTAACTGTTGTGAAGGGTGAGTATAAGACCTCAACCGAGATAGAGCCATTGTATTGGGGATAAGTGAAATTGGCACGAAATATCATGATGACTAGGGTTTTTAGTTCATGGATTGGATGTAAGGGTAAAGCAGGAAGCCACTTAAAATAATGATAACCCACGAGGTTGTTTGCATGTTTTAGGACAACAATGTTCATCAAAGAATGACCTGTGTTCTTCCCTATAACTGCCATAAACTATTGAAACCCTAAGTCACGACAAGGGCATGATCTAGTTGATTATCATTGTATGATTAGATCGAAAGGACTCACTCATCCAAAATTTTAAGTGTGGGTATAATATAAGATGTCTTGAAAAATATTATAGTATGATCATAAGTGTAATGACTTCAATACTTTCGATATGCTCATAAGAACCTAGTTATCTTCAAATATGATCAAGGTTTCGATGAGGGTTTGGAAACTATCATTTAGGTTGCACCTTTAAGGGAAAGCTATAAGTCCCAATGAGAATGAAAAGGTGGTGATTATCAAAACATTTATTTATCACTTTGATATATTTCAAGGTTTCGATATGACATTAACATACAAATTTCAAAGCCTTAATACAAGATGATAAACCAATTGTGGCCAAACTTTTTCAAGAGAACAAATGATGTAAATGAAAATTGAGTCAAGAAAGGCTAGTAATATCATTCTTGATTTAGTATACTGAGGTCAAGAGAAAAAAATGTCTTCGGTTAAATGACAAAAGCGATATAAAAACCAGTTAAAGATCTCAATAAATACCACATCTCCATGCAACAAGCGAAGTTTGGACAAAAATACTTCTTAATTTCATGCTTCCAGTCATAAAATTAAGAATCATTACGATTTCAAACATATTGAAGAGAAAGTGTGAAGGAGGAGTTGTGTATAATTTCCATGATAAGTAAACATCTAAATTCCTAATAGAGAACATTACAAAGTCACTAAAAGAAAAAGAATCAACACAATGTAACATTGGGAAAGCATTTATCAACATTCTGGAAAACTAAAAATACATAGAGGACTATCCAATGAGAAGCACTTTTGAGGGGTTACCTTTCATTTTGATCTAAAAATGAAAGGATGTTGGTTGGGAGGCCAATAGGATGGCACATGGTTTTACATCCGCATTTCTTGAATTTTGACTAAGTACCAAAATAAAATGGAAAAGAAAAAAAAAAAGTAGTCTTGGTGAGTGCAGGGTTGTGGACATGAGGAAATCAAAAATAAAAAAATTAAACATTGTTATGTGGCTCTGCATATGCATCATTTGAAAAACAAAATTAAGTGCTTGGAGGTTTTTGATGTAAGAGAAAAAAAGTGAAGAAAAATAAGATAAGAAAAATGTAAAAGAAATCCTAAGAGTGGTTGAATGACAATACTAGACTGGTCAAAAATATGGATCAACAATACCTAATATACAAGAACAAAGTAAACAACATGGAAGACAAGATACCTCCTAAAATTGCTTCAAACTCCACCCAAAACCGTCTATGACTTAAGTGGGGATGACATAAAGATGTCAAGTCTTGGCTAAATCATTGGGGAATAAAATAAGAGATTATTATGAAAAATAACAATAATATTAAAAATATTATTACATCTAAATTTAAGGGGAAATTATGGCACGATGAAGAATTAGAGGATAAAAGAAAATTGAGATACTATAAGGAGGTGATCAACCCTAATCTTGAAGATCCAAAGTACCCTAATCTTAAAGATCCAAAGTATCTCTCTTTTGACTAGTGTAAAGAAGAAAATTGGCGTTGTTAAAATAAGAACAAATTCTCATGAGATCCATAGTGAAATTGGGCATTGGACAATTCTCAAAATGCCGTGGGATGAAAGAAATTGTCATCTTTGTGACTCTAAGAGGGTTGAAGATGAAAAACACTTTCTCTTGAAGTCTCCATAGTATACCCAAATTAGATATCAATTTCAAAATATTTGTCACAATACTAACCTTACTAACCTTATAACCCATTGAAACTATGGTCACCTTGGATAGTGTTATGACCCAAGGGGGGAATATATATGGCTAAATGTATATGATATGACCCAAAGGGGGGGAATATATGGGCCTAAATGTACATGTAATGTGTAAATACATATGTAATAGGGTCGGCCTAGTGGGCCTCATGTACAAGTGTGAATAGCTATATATAAGAGATCATGTATTCATTATTGACATGTGAATTGTGAAGTATGAATGGTATTGGGTTATTTGGAGTGGGTTCCCCTATTATTTAAGGATTTATTGTGTAACTTATCTATAATGGAGTTGTGATCCACGTTGACATTTTGTACATGGTGTGTGCTTCTATAATTTTATGATATTTTGAGCATTTGGATCATAACATTTGGTATTAGAGCTCAAGGTCTTGGGGTTTCGCTGCTACACCTGAGACACCTTGGGATTTTTGCTATAACATTTTTTATAAGGTGTTTCAGAAGGAACCCCTTGGAAGATATTTATTAGATGGATCAAGGTACATGGGGTTAAAATTTAAGCTCCTGGTGCCTTATACATTCAGAGATATAGCCTGTGTAAGATAGAGTTAAGGAATCATCTTGAATTTATTCATCACAGAATTTTCGCTATAAACAATTTTTTGTAACATTTCAGACCCTAAAATCCGAAGGACACTCACATAAATGATCAAGTTAGTTGTGATAAAAAATTCATTTTTTGGGTCATCCTACTTTTGTAGATACACCTTGTGCAAGACAGGGTAGCTGGCTAGTCCTATTGACTAGTCTCTAACAGGTGTTTCAGGTAAAAAAAACCATAACTTCTTCATAGAGAATCCAATTTGAGTGAGAAAAATTGCATTGAACAATGGACATGACATATTATTTCAGGTACAATTTTCAGAATTATTATCCAAATGCTCAAAATATCATAAAATTACAGAAGTACACACCATGTACAGAATGTCAACGTGGAGCACAACTCTAATATAGTTAAGTTACACAATATCTCCTTAAATAATAGGGGAACCCCCTTCGAATAACCCAATATCATTCATACTTCACAATTCACATGTCAATGATGAATACACGATCTCTTATATATAGCTATTCACACTTGCACATGAGGCCCCTTTATCGCTAGGTTGACCCTATTACATATGTATTTACACACTACATGTACATCCAGGCCCATATATGCCCCCCCTTGGGGTCATATCATATACATTTATCCATATATATGCCCCCCTTGGGTCATAACATAATACCCTACTTCAAAAAGCTTTTTCCTCAAGGCTTTGCATTCAAAGGCTTCACATGTGATGAAACCAAGTAATACGAATTTTTTTGTGTTCGTGCTTTCTTCATTCCATTGTTGATGATCCATCCAAAATCAATTATTTTCAGTCTTAATCCTTGGTGTCTAGTTGTTGAATAATTTTATTTCCTTTGATTCCATGTATTTTTGTTGAAGCTTCTCCAATTTGTATTCGTTGTTGGTCTCTGATAATAGCTTGTTGAAGAGTAGTTTGGTGATCCCTTGTTCCATGAATATTGACAAGTATTCCATCTTCTTCCTTCATAATGTTGATATCGTCCTTCTTGTCTTCCTTGAAATGTTTCTTGGTAACTAGGGTGTCAATACAGTTTCACATTTGATGGTCTTTCGTCACTCTGCACATGCATTTCATCTATCTTCTTTTCAGAGACAATGGAATCCTCAATCATCTTTTCTTGGTCTTTGATTACTCTAGCCTTCGATATAACACCATCATATTTGGCATGTACATCCTCTAGATGGAGTTCAAATTCTTCAAGTATCTTTTGTTGACCTTCTTGAATATTGTCTTCTTTCTCCTTTTGAAGTTGCAATGTGATCCCATATAACAAATTATGACATCCTTCTTCAATTCCATCTTTCATTTCTGACTTTACCTCATCCATATTTAAGGATTCCTCAACCTTCTTGCAAATTTCCTCTCGCAGTCTTTTGGTAGATTATTCATCCAAGATTCTTCTTTCTTCTTTATTTTGACAATTCTTCTTTTCTTCTTTCAATCTCTTAACCCCATCCAATAGGTTTTTATTATGGCTTTGTAATCTACATATCTCTTCATCTTTCTTTTTCAATTCTTCTCTTGATTCGTCTTTTTCCCACTTGCCTTTGCTAGTCGTTTATTGATTTAGGTTCTTAACCTCCTTAACGAGTGATTCATTAAGGGATATTATCTTAGATAGATCCTCACCCTTCTTCTTAATCTCTTCCTTTGCTTCTTTTAATTCATCTTGAATTATATACAATTCCTCCATTTTTGTATCCCTAATCCATTTATCTAAGAAGAGTTTTTCAAATTCTTCCCATGTGTAGTACCATCTAGTATTTTGATCAACACTCATCCACTACTTCCAAGCTTCATCAAAAAAATAATATCTTCCTTTCCTAGGATTCATATTATATTATTTTACCAACCTCAACCATTCCATAGGATTGATTCCATCTTTATCTTCATCTCCTGTAAATTTAGGTATTTCCATTAATTCTTAATTGAGGTCTAATCCCAACCCTCAAACCACAACCTCAATATGTTAAGGATAAATATATCAAATAGTTGTAATACTTGTTCCAATATTCGCTTATATGTGTTATATTTCCAAGGGATTTTGAATAATCTCAATCGGACATTCCAATCAAAATTTATGATAGTTTTAAGTGAACATACCTTTGAAACCCTGATTTGGAGTCTGTCATCCTGACCAACCTTAATTATGATGCATCTATGAAATTTTGGCCCTTATTAGTCTGAAATTGTGACCTATAGTACTTTGAAATTTCTTCTCTTCAGTCCCACAGGTATGACCAAAATTGGATGTTCCAAGTGGAAGTTATGGTAACTTCCCCATGCCTTGCTTATTTTTTGCCTTTCCAAGAGAGATAAATTTTACAGTGTGCCCCGTGCACAATAATTGATATACAATTCTGAAAATTGTACCTAAAATAATATGTCATGTACACTATTCAATGCAACTGGTCTCACTCAATTTGGATTCTCTATGAAGAAGTTATGGTTGTTTTACCCAGACACATGTTTGAGACTAGTCAATAGGACGAATCAACTACCTTGTCTTGCATAGGTTTTGTATAGGTTGACCCAGAAACTAGAATTTTTATCACATCTGTATTAATTGCAGTAGGTATCACTAGTTTGAGTCTGAAAAGTTCTGAAAAATTTATACAGAAAATTCCAAGGTGTCTCGGTGTAGCGATTTCAGGGTCTGAAAAGTTACAGAAAAATTTTCTAGAGAAAATTCCAAGGTGTCTCAGGTGTAGCAGCAAAACCCCAAGACCTTGAGCTCTGATACCAAATGTTATGATCCAAATGCTCAAACTATTATAAAATTACAGAAGTACACACCATGTACAGAATGTCAATGTGGAGAACAACTCTAATATAGATAAGTTACACAATAACTCCTTAAAGAATAGGGGAACCCCCTCCAAATAACCCAATACCATTCATACTTCACAATTCACATGTCAATAATGAATACATGATATCTTATGTATAGCTATTCACACTTGCACATGAGGCCCCTTTATCACTAGGCCAACCCTATTACATATGTATTTACACATTAAATGTACATTTAGGTCCATATATCCCCCCCCTTGGGATCATATCATATACATTTAGCCATATATATGCCCCCCTTGGGTCATAACAAAATGCTTATCTTAATGTTTTTCATGCACAAAAATAAAATTTTAAAGAAATCCAGGTAATCCCTTTCCTACTTAATATTGGAGATACCAATTTTGATCTAATAAATGTTAACCACCACCACCATCATTTTCATCACAAACCAATTATATATTTATCAATTTCATCAATATTTATTAACCATTTAAATATTTATCAACTTTACAAATATATTTATTGTTGTGAACTATCATTGTTACCATGCTAAGAAAGTCTATTCAAATAATACTTTAATTGAAATTTTAAAACTTCTACATAATACTTTATTAAAAATATATTTGTTAAGAATTGTTATTAATTTGTTATTATATATGTAATTTGAAATGATGATGTTTTCCTTTTACATTATATTAGGATTAAAAAAATTAACTATTAAAATTAAAAAATTATATTAACTAAGTATTAAAAGAAAATTAACAAACAAAATTAAGAAATTATGTCCCAAAATTGTTTATTTAAATATTTGTTTTGTTGTAAGTTTAGGTTAAAAATAAAATATTTGAATTTAATTTATTTTTTAATTAAAATTTTATGAACTTATTTAAATATTTGTTTTGATTGTTTATTTAAATATTTGTTTTGTTGTAAGTTTAGGTTGAAAATAAAATATTTGAATTTTATTTTATTTTTTAATTAAAATTTTATGAACTTATTTAAATATCTGTTTTGATGTAAGTTTAACTTCACAATGACAAGATCGATTTATTTTTTTGTGATGTCATGCATGCAGGCCGAGCAAGCAATCGCGACTAGGTTCTCTCGAGCAGCAGGCCACCATGGGAGCGCTAGGGGGCGGAGAGCCGATTCCCCCCCCCCCACCTCTTTCTGTTGAGGAAGCCTTTAGGAGGTTAATCACCATGCAGGGGAAGTCTCTAGCCCCACCTTCCATTCCGAAGTTCATGAAAAAACTTGACTCAATCTCTGAAAACGTCCTCCAGGAATATTAGCCCATCAAAATAGCTCTAGCCCTTGCAAAGTGTGGATTGGTTGGCCAATTTATGGGGATTTGGCCCTCAGCAAAAACCACAGACAATTGGATCCAAATAAACTGGAGACCACTCCTTTAGAGCGGCGTAACATGCTACCTGGTCGGAAGAGGTTTCTTCATATTCGAATTTATCTCAAAAGAAGACCGTGATCTCGTCTTTAGAAGCGGTCTATATTTCATGGGGACACAAGGTATTTATCTTAACTGTTGGACACCCGATTTCGACCCCTCAATAGATGTCCCAAAGGAGGTCCCGGTCTGGGTCCAATTGCCAAACTTTCCAGTCCACTGCTAGAACTACCAATCTCTACAAAAAATTGGAAATGGACTGGCACGGTTCATAGACAAAGCAGATACCAAATCACATTACTCTTGCACGAGGATCTACGTAGAAGTGAATCTAGAAGCAGGTATGCTCGAATCCGTCAAGCTCAAGGTGGGGGCATGGCAACATTACCAAAATTTCGATTACGAACAGTTACCATTCAAATGCAGGAGTTTCCATGAGTATGGCCACTTCCAAAGGAACTGCCCAAAGGCCCAATCAGCAGACAAGACGGACGGAGAAGGATGGAAACAACCCAAGAAATATAAAACAAATCTGAAGCCAAAAGAGAAGAAGAATGCAGGCCCTACCCCAATCCCCCAAGCCACCAACAAAGCCCTAGAGGCCCAGACTTCAAATATGGTTGCATGCAACAGATTTGAGGCCCAGGAAGAGCATCTGATCGACCCAAAGGACAAAGGGAAAGGCGAAGAAACCGCCGATCCAAAAGCCCCTGAAGGTCCAACCAAAGAGAAATACATGGGCGAGGAACACATCAACTTGGCCTTAGAATCCGAAGAAGACTCCGATGATGAAGACTCTGTCACAAGTAGCTCCCAGATCACACTGAAAAAAGCCACCAGAGGAAGGAAATCCAAGAAAAAAGAAAGAGAAGAGAAAACTTACCTGGACGTCCTGCAAGGGTCCCAAAAAACCCTCAAAGGAATGGTAAACACGCGCAACACCAAAAATCAAGGTCGGGCTAAAAAAGGAGCCACCACCTCACAGCCGAATAAATAATGAAGTACGTCTCCTGGAATTGCTAAGGGTTAGGTAGAAAACTAAAAGAATAAGCTCTGAAAGATATCATCCGTATGACAATTCCTGGAATCCTTCTCATCTAGGAGACAAAACTGGAGGAACCCGATCTCCTCTGAGTAAGTAAATTTTTTGGGAAAAAAGGCCAAGGGAAAGCAGTCAGTGCCAGAGGATCCTCAGGGGGAATTGGCACCTTCTAGGACAAATCCAAACTGGATCTGATGGAAGAAGTAAGTAGTCATCATTAGATCTTCACCAAAATCCTCCACAAAGAATCAGGCCAACCCATAAGTCTCTTCAATATCTATGTTCTAGTACAGTTCTCAGAGAAACAAGCATGTTGGGACTCCTTAAAATCCTTCTTGCACCAACAAAATACTGAGAATATAATAATCGTGGGCGATCTCAACCTCACTCTCACCTCTTTGGAGAAAAAAGGGGGTTCTCTGGTCAGAGACCTAGCCAGACAATGGGTGGAAGACCTCATCATGGATTGGGACCTAGAATATATCAAGCCAGTCAGAGGGAAGTACACCTGGTCAAACAAAAGATTGGGCCCAAGGCATATTGCGGCACATCTGGACAGGTTCCTTATCCAAACTTCTTTCCTCACTCTCGGTCTAGTGGCTTCCTCCAAAATCCTCCAAAATTACACCTCCAATCACAAGCCAATCCTCCTTGATCTCTCCTTCGATGCTAACCTCAGACCCATCCCCGTTCGGTTCAACCTTCTTTGGATCAATCAATAGGGTTTTCAAGATCTCGTTGCCAACGTATGGAGCATCCAGATCCAAGGCTCACCATTCTTTGTTTGGGAAGAAAAACTGTAAACTCTCAAGAAAGTGCTCAAAGGGTGGGCCAGAACCCTCCTCTCTCCATCCTCCAAGAGAAAAGGGATCAAAGAAGCACTCGAAAACCTCCAGCTAACCATTGAAGAGGAATCTCTCTCTCAAGATCGGCTAACCTAAGAAGTCGACCTCCAAAATTCTCTCCATCATGCATGCAGGGAGGAGGAAGAATATTGGTGTCAAAAGTCCCGAAGTCTCTAGCTCAAAACCGGAGACAAGAACACAAGCTACTTCCACAAGCATGCAGAAGCCCGAAAGCAGTTCAAAACGGTCAAAGAAATCCTCTCCCAAGGGTAAGAGGTAACCAACTTTGAAGGTATAAAACAGGTTGCTCACGACTTCTACAAAGATCTCTACTCATCCCCAAATGACGCTCCGGTAGACCCCACCATCTATCCTATATCGCTAGTCCCTAATCATTTGAAGGACGAGGACAACTGTATGCTAACGACCCCCATAAACCTTAAAGATATCAAGAAAGCGTTGGACAATATGGAAGTCGATAAGGCCCTTAGGCCTGATGGATTCACACCCTGCTTCTATAAATATTGTTGGCCAATCATCAAGAAAGATATGCTAAGAATGATTCGGAAATCCAAAAATTGTCTCAAACTCGGGGGAAGCACAAACTCAACATTTTTAGCACTAATCCCGAAATAAAAAGGAGTGGGCAACTTCAACCGATTCCGACCAATATCCCTCTGCAAAACTAGCTACAAACTAGTCACAAAGGTCATAACAACCAGGTTCAAAGTCATTATGTCAGGCATCATCCCGAAAAACCAAGGAGGCTTCATCAAAGGGCACAAAATCCTGGACAACATAGTGTTGGTCCAAGAAGTATTACACTCCAGCATCCAGTGAAAAGAAAAAGGTATGATCATTAAGCTCGACTTAGCCAATGCTTTCGATAGAACAAGACATGACTTCCTCTTTCAAGTAATGAGAAATATGGGATTCGCCGAAAATTTTATACGCTGGATCAAAGCCTACATAGCCGCGCCATGGATTTCCCCTTTGGTAAATGGTCGTTCAGCATAGCACTTCCAAGCCTCCAGGGGACTAAGACAAGGTTGTCCCCTGTCCCCAATTATGTATGCCATCCAAGCCTCTGTTTTAAGTTTCCAGCTGGAACACCATCAACAGACTCGTTCCCTTCCCAGCCTCAGAATTGTGCCAACAGTCAAAGACATCAACCATGCGCAATTTACAGACAATACCCTCCTCCTTGGGGGATCCAATGTCCCAACAGAAAGAAACTTCAAGAAGGAGCTAGACCATTACAAAGAAGTCTCAGGCAGCAAAACGAATGACCAAAAGTGTAAAGTCTACGACTAGAATTGCTCTCCAAGAGAGATGTTGGAAATTACCCGCGTATTAGGAATGGAAGGTTCAACGACTTGGGACAGTTTAAAATATCTTGGGATCCCACTTTTCAAAGCTACTCCCAAGATGATCCATTGGTCCCCGCTCCTGGACAAATTGAAGGCCCGCATTCAATCCTAGGGGGTGACTTGGTTAAATCTGGCTGGGAAAATTGTCCTGCTGAAATCCGTCCCGATGAGTCTTCCAATCTACCAAAACTCAATAATGCTTGCCCCAAAAACCATCGTCAACAAGATAGACATTCTGCTGAGAATATTTATGTGGGAAGGTGAGAAGCATTCTGAGAGAAAACTGCATCTAGTAAGTTGGGAAAAATTAAAAAAATTGGTTCTAGAAGGAGGCCTCCAGATCAGGGATGACGCTACCCATAAAATAGCGATGGGGGAAAAAAAATTGTGGAGTCTAGTCTCCAGCAAATCCTCCTAGAGAAAAGAATTCCTTTGGAAAAAATACGTCCTGGGGAAACACATCAGATGCTTGGAATGCCCTCCGAAGGTCCTCAAAGGCTCGCCAATCCTTACCCTCTGCCTCATATCCTTAGACCATTTCATTTCCAAGCTTACCTGGATCCCTGGCAATGGGAAACACATAAGGATCTAGAAGGATTCGATCCTAAGGGAGCTATTTCCAGACCTTCAAGGAGGTTTTACCAACATCAAATCATGGTTCTATTCCTCCAACCGTCCCACGCTCTTGGATATTTCCAAATGGGAAGAAAACGAGGCAGGAATCTGGAAAGAGTGGGATCTGGGGAACTACCCATAAATGCATGAAATCAAAGCCAAAACCCTCTTGGAGTTGCTGCAAGGGAAATCCCCCATGAAAGCCTTATTCAAGGATAAAAGAGGATGGGGCACAGTCACCGGAACTTACTCCACAACTGCAGGTTACCAAGCTCTTCAAGCTATCCCCCATGTTCCACTAGACCCAATGCCCTGGAGGATTGTCTGGTCTCATAAGTCGATCCCCAAAATCGACATGTTCAATTGGACAATGACACATAATAGCATCTTGACTAGCGAAAACTTAAGGCGAAGAGGATGGAAGGGTCCCTCAAGATGCCCACTCTGTACTTCTGAAGAGGAAACTACCGACCACCTGCTACTAAATTTCCCCTTTGCAAAAGAGGTTTGGGAAAACGTAGTAATGTTGGGTCCTAACAAACTTACGCTTCCCTCCTCGACCTCGGATCTGTTGAGCACTTGGGCGACATGCTCCCCCTTCTCCTTGAGAAAAAAGGATCTACTCAAAGCATGCTGGATGTGGCTCCCCAAGTTCGTAATGTGGAAAACTTGGTTGGAAAGGAACAACATGATTTTTAATGAGAAAATCTGCAACTCAACCCAAGTTACTTTGAAAATCAAAGCACTGCTGAGTGAGGCTCTAGAATCCCAAACCAAGCTTCGGACCTCTGACTCCCTTGACTTGAAAGAAGAACAATGGCTAAAAGAGCTTGTCCCAAGCCTCCATCATCGAATAGCCACCAACTCAGCCCTGAAAGCAAGCTGGGAAATCAAGATGGGAGAACAAGACTTCATCAAATGGAGGTATGGGCTCGGAATGCATAGTTTGACCTTTGATGGAGCATCGAAAAGGAACCCTGGACCAGCCGGTGGAGGAGGGTTTCTCCTTGACCCTTTGGGCACACTGGAGGTCACCTTCACCTAGGGGCTAGGCACTGAAACAAACAACATGGCAGAGTCTCTCACGCTTTGGCAGGGATTGAGACTAGCTGCCTCCAAAAGCATCCAGAAACTGGTGGTATTCAACGACTCTAGAGTAATCATTCAATCCATGAAGACGAGAGGAGGCCAAACAACCTCAAACTTAGTCAATTGCTCAAGAAAATAACCTTGTTGTTGCAGAATTTCCAGGAGATCAAATTCTACCACATTTTACGTGGCCTAAACAGTCAAGCTGATTCCGAATAAAATAGAGGAGAAACAATGGATAAGGCCAAGCGGTTAGTGAATGACGTTGGATCATTCGCCCTCATCCCCTAGAATATGATTCAACAAAAAAAACCCCTTAACCCACTCGAAGGCACGATTCGACATTGATCGATTGACAGGAAAGCACCCAAACAACTGCAAGTCGTTCCATCACTCACCAGTATCTAAGTGCGATTTGCAAATCCATTTTCCAGACAACCATCAACACTCTGTCCGACCACTTGCAGGCCTGAAGGTGGAGGCCATACCGAAAAGCAGAGAGCCCATGATGCCTGGGGTACGCAGAGGTTATTTCTGTGGGCGAGGTGCCTCAGAGAAGTCAGGGGAGTCCAGTCCAAAGGGCAGAACCATCGTGAAGCTGGGACGTGGTAGCTAATTTTGCGCTCGAGCCATCAAGAGGGACATATGTATCCTATCCAGACAGGGGAAGAAATCTGAGGTTGAGGGTTTTTTTAATGGCATCCGGCTCGAATCCCATACCATCTCTGGAAGAAAGATTGGGAGAAATGCAAATGGAGCTCATCAAGCTCAAAGATGTGGTCAAAGAGCAAGCAAGAAGAATGCAGAACAATGACTACGTTGGAGTAAACATATACAAACAGCTGATCCAGGACTTTAGAGACCTGCATGAGGAACTCTCTTCTGACTCGGATGCCCAATTCAAGGATGTAGCCATGATAGTGCAAGGTGATTTTGGAAAGCGTCTTAGCAAACTCAAAATCAAAATCAATAAATTGGTTGGAGAATGTGCCAAAAAGAAGACAACACATGACAAGGGGAACGAGGAGGGGAAACACAGCTAATCCCACTCATGAAGTTGCAACTTCAAGACACTGTTCACCAAGATCCTTAAGTTGATTTCTTGGCTTGAAGTTTTAATGGCTTCCTTAAGATATAAAGCACACGACAGCTAATTTGTCGGCTTTTAATTCAATTAGTCGTTACTGTAAAAAAAAAAAAAAAAGTTTAACTTCACAATAAAATCTTTGAATTTAATTTAATTTTTAAATTAAAATTTTATGAACTAATTTGATAAATATCACCATTATTATTATTACTAACATATATATTTTTTTTAAATCAAAAGAATCATTTTATCACTTTTATAATAAATTGATTCTTAATTTAATAATCAACATTTCTTCTAAAACTTTATGAAAAAAAAATCATTTTTATAAAAAAAATAATTCTTAATAATAATCATCATTTCTTTTAAAACTTTATGAAAATAAAAATAATTATCAAACTTAAAATTTAATAATCGTCATTTCTTCTAAGACTTTAGGAAAATAAAAATAATGATCAAACTTAAAATTATAGTGTTTTTATTAGATATATTCTTGTATCTTTAATATTATCATACTATGTACATACTTATATTTATATAACGCTTTAATGACATATACATTAGAAAAATCAAATATTTAAGTATAATATGACATATAAATTAGAAAAATCAAATATTTTAAGTATAATATTTCATAGATTTAATATTATTGAATTTATTTGATGAATCACCCAACATCTCCAAAACCAAAACATTAATGTTTTAAAATAATGTAAAATTAAGAAAAAAGAATTAGACTTTGGAAAGATTTAGACCATTCTCCGAGTCTAATAAATGTGGGTTTTAAGTGAATAGTAGATAAGAAAACAACATATGCAGTTTCTAAAAACATGGTAAATAGTTTATGTTAGGTTCAATTTGAAGAGTTTTTATGCTTAGATAAGCATTCAAATAACTTTTATTTTAAATTGCCACCCAAAAATAAATAATAGATGGGTTAATTTTTATTATGCCAAAGGCATGCATATAGAGATAAAATTTTCCCAAAACCTGTTAACCACTTAAAACCTGTCATCTAATACCACCTACCACATCACCTATTCACCAGTCCCCTTCCTCCTTTGTTTTTTGTTAGGATTCGAACTCCCATATTGTCGGCTTGAGCTCGCTCCTACCATGTACAAGATCCAGTATAGCCCCATCCCCAACACCAACATTCCACCATCGCTCCTCTGCTCTACTGTGTTTTGAAATCAAATCAAGGTGTTGAAATGTTGGCCAATACTGAGAGTAGGGGGGTGAATAAATATTGCTTCTTTTTTAATATTGTTAATAATAATTAATGGCGTTGGCTAGTTGTTCTACGAAATGGCTTTTTTCGTCGAAATTCGACAATATAAATTTATACAAATCATTGTTTTTTGTTGTTCATAATCCATTTTTTAATGCATAAATGGATTCAACATGCTGAAAAACTCCCAGGGCAATCAGATTTTGCAGAAATAATCACTTAAATCTACGAATCCAACAATTTCTCGTCGAATTTCAGGCAAATATCCCTAGAAAAAATCTTCATCTCGTAGAATCTTTAGCCTACGACATAATTAATTATTAATCACAAAAATTGATCAACAAGAATGTACTGAAAACATAAATTAATTATAATAATCACAAAAAGTACAAGTTACAATGTGTAGGAGACACCAATCTCTCTTCTTTTGAGCACCATCTCAAGGAGACACCAATCCCCTATTTAGATCACCAACTCAAGCACCAACTTGAGGAAACACCAACTCCCTTGGTTTCAAGCACCAACTTGAGGAAGCACCAACTCCTTTGTTTTGGGCTTCAACCTGTAGAGGACTCCAATCCTCCCTTGCTCCTCCCTTCCATCCTCACTTTATGTGCATGTTTCAAGTTTCATATAATTTCTTGGACTCTACAATTGTTGATCTTTTGAATTAGATCACATAGACATCTTCCTTCAACCATGTTTTATGGTTTAATTAGTCTTTAAACGGGTATAAAATATGAACCAACATGTCTTTTAAAAATGTATCATTGCACCTCTTCATTTAATTAATAATAAGTTTGTTTTAATAACAACTTTCTTCCTTATTATTTATTATTTTTCTTCTTCAATATATTTTAAAATTAAGAATCATATTCTCAATTCGCATTGGTAAGCCATGCACTTTTCTTGGAGTGTTTTCTTTTCAATGGTTATCAGATCCCTTCGTAGCCCTGCCGCTAAATTCTTCACTCCATAGGACCAACGTTTGTGACCAACAAATTTATTAATATGTATGGAATTACTACTTACCACTTGTGATATCCCTTTTAGTGGCGCGGGTGATCAAAATGGTTTTAGAAATCCCCTATCAAGATATCCACGTTCACATGATGCTACCACATGTATACCATGGTAATATAAAAACCACCTATGTGGATGTCATCCTTCTCATTAACCTATTCTCCCTTCAGCATTGCACGCTACATCTCCACTGTAGATCTATCATCCCAATGAATGGTTAGATTTGAACCTCCCATGATCTTTATTGCACCTCAATCCGATGGTTGGGTTTTAATCAGGCGTTGAGTGGACGATCCTGGCTTTCCTAGTCACTTTATATAGATCCACAGTTTGGATTTAATCAAATGTTGAGTGGACAGTCCTCATTCATTTCAAACATGGATATTTTACTTAGAATTATTTTATGTGGCAGGTTCGCAGACTCGCGGACTTACATGTCTTCATTTTCATTGCTTATCTTAGTGTTTAATTAGATCAACAGTTTAGATATAATCAAGTGTAGAGTGGACATCCCTAGTTTATCTAAGCACTTAATACAGATCTACTATTTGGATTTAATCAACCATTGAGTGGACGATTCTTATTCATTTCAAACACTTCGAATTATTTTATGTGTTAGGTTTGTGGATTCGCGGACTCATATGTCTTCTCGGGTGTCATCAAAATGCACGTCTTACTTCCACATCCTCCAATATGAAGCTATACTTAGAAAAACAAATTAAGTGATTTTTCTCGGGTTCGCAGACTCTCGAACTCCCAGACTCATATCTCTTCTCGGATGTCATCAAAATGCATGAACAACTTCCATTGCCTCCATAATGAACCATACTTAGAAATTTTTAACTGGTATCAATAGAGTATGATACTTAGCCATTTTTTGGTTGCTCAGCAGACTTGCGGAAAGAGATCTGAGTCATCTAATCATGATTTCATTTTGATCCAACGATCAACATTGTTTCTTCATTTTTTTTATTGTCCAATCGTTCTCTTATTTTGATAGAACGATCAACATTGTTCTTTGTTCTTTACCATTTGATCGTGCTCTTATTTTGATCCAACGATCAACATTGTTCTTCGTTCTTTACTATCGATTCCTGCAATCGGTATAGTCGGATACTTGTCTAGATGATAAATCCATATTAGCCCTTTTTTAAATAAATGACAACATAACACCATGTCCAACATTCTCCCACTTTGACGTTGATGGAAATAAAGTAAAAACTCTTTATTTTAACTGAGTTTTAATGTGTATTCTCCCCCTTTAACAACAATGATAGAAGGAGCATTTCTCTGCTCCCCCTGACCATGTACTCCCTCTTTGATGAAGCTTGTGCAATTCAATTAGATATGGAGATTGCCCCCAATTTATGACTAAGGTATTCAAAAGTACTCATAGGTAAAGGTTTTGTGAATACATCTGCAATTTGTTCTTTAGTATCCACATATTCTACTTTAACAATTTTTGAGAAACATGTTCCCTTAAGAAATGAAATTTGATTGGGATATGCTTGGTTTTTGAGTGCATGACAAGATTTTTAGAAAGGTTTATGGCACTAGTATTGTCACAGTTAAGAAGAATTGGATGATCATATTTTACTTGTAAGTCTTCTAGAGTTTGTTTCATCCAAATTACTTGAGTGCAACAACAATATATTCAACTTCTATTGTAGATAGTGATATGGAGGGTTTATTTTTACTTATCCATGACACAAGACATTTCCCTAGGAAAAATGCACCTCCACTAATGCTCTTTCTATCATCAATACTTCATGTCCAATCTGCATCAGTTTATGCAGTTAATATGAAGTCTTATGTTTTTGGATACCATAAACCAAAATCCAAGGTGCCTTTGAGATATCTAATTTTTTTTTTAACTTCCTTCAAGTGGTTAGAATGTGGTGAAGGAACTCGCTCTGATACCAATTGTTGAAATGTTGGCCAAAACTTAGAGGGAGGGGGTGAATCAATATTGCTTCTTTTTTATTATTTTTAATAATAATTAATTTTTAATTACAACAATTGATCAACAAGAATGTACTAAAAACATAAATTAATTATAATAATAAAAAAAAGGTACAAGTTGCAATGTGGAGGAACTAATGTCTCTTCTTTTGAGCATCAACTCTAGGAGACACCAATCCCCTGTTTAGAGCACCAACTCTAGGAAGCACCAACTCCTTGTTTTCAAGCACCAACTCCCTTGTTTTAGGGTTCAACCTGTAGAGAACTACAATCCTCCCTTGCTTCTCCCTTCCACCGTCACTTTATGTGTATGTTTCAGGTTTCATATACTTTCTTAGACTATGCTTATGTTGATCTTTTGAATTAGACCACAGAGACATCTTCCTTCCACCATGTTTTTTGGTTTATATAGTCTTTCAACGAGTATAAAATATGAACTAGTGTGTTTTTTAAAAATGTATCATTGCACCTCTTCATTTAATTAATAATAAGTTTGTTTTAATAACAACTTTCTTCCTTATTATTTATTATTTTTCTTCTTCAATATCTTTTTAAATTAAGAATCATATTCTCAATTTGCACTGGTGAGCCAAACACTTTTCTTGGAGTATTTGTCTTTCAATGGTTATCATATTAACACCCTTTGTATCCATGACGATAAGTTTTTCACTCCATAGGACCGATGTTTGTGACCAACGAATTTATTAATATGTATGGGATTACTACTTATCACTCATGGTATCCCTTTTAGTGGTGCGAGGGATCAAAATGATTTTAGAAACCCATTATTGGGGTATCCACATTCATAGGATGCTACCACGTGTCTACCGTGGTAATTTACAAACCACCTACACGGATGCCAACCTTCTCATTAACCTCTTCTCCCTTCGGCAATGCACACTACATCTCTATTGTAGATCTATCATCCCGATGAACGGTTAGATATGAACCTCCCACAATATTTATTGCACCTCAATCCAACGGTTGGGTTTTAATCAAGCATGTAGTGGACGATCCTAGCTTTCCTAGGTTCTTTACATAGATCCATGGTTTGGATTTAATCAACCATTGAGTGGACGGTCCTCATTCATTTCAAACATGGAATTTTCACTCAGAGTTATTTTATGTGGTGGGTTCGTGGACTCGCGGATTCGTGGACTCACATGTCTTCCTTTTCATTGCTTATCTTGGCATTTAATTAGATCGACAGTTTGGATATAATCAAGTGTTGAGTGGACGACCCTGGTTTATCTAAGTGCTTTAGAAATATCTATTGTTTGGATGTAATCAAACATTGAGCAGATAGTTCTTATTCATTTCAAACACTTAGAATTATTTTATGTGATAGGTTCACGGACTCGCGGACTCATATATCTTCTTAGGTGTCATCAAAATGCATGCCCAATTTCTGTAGCCTCCAAGTTGAACCTATACTTAGAAAACAAAATTAAGTGATCTTTCTCGAGTTTGTGAACTCTTGGACTTGTAGACTCATATCGCTTCTCAGATGTCATCAAAATGCATGCCCAACTTTTGTTGCCTCCATATTGAACCATACTTAGAAATTTTTAAGTGATATCGATAGAGTATGATACTTAGCCATTTTTTGGTTGCTCAACGGAATCGATGAAAGAGATCTGAGTCCTTTGATCGTGATTTCAATTTGATCCAACGATCAACATTGTTTCTTCATTCTTCTGTTGTCTAATCGTGCTCTTATTTTGATCCAACGATCAAGATTGTTCTTCGTTTTTTACCTTCCGATCATGCTCTTATTTTGATCCAACAATCAACATTGTTCTTCGTTCTTTATTGTCGATTCTTGCAACTGGTATAGTCGGATACTTGTCTGGATGATAAATCCATATTAACCCTTATTGACATCAATGACAACATAACGCCATGTCCAACACAAGGCATTGTCAAAACGGGTTGACCTTACTTCCTTTGATTTGTCTCCAGTCACCCTTAATTTTCTCCCTCTCTCACTGCTCTGGTTGGTTGCTTTATGACCCCACTAACTCATTAACTCTGGCCAATGATAAATATTTTGTTAAGGAACTACTCTTAGACTTTCACAATTTTATAAGCAAAAAGGACATGAATTTCTTCTACAATGCACAATTTCCATTTACCCTACCAAAAAACCCTCCTCCCTTGTTTGCTACTTAAAAAAATTCCACATCCTCCACATTTACAAAGGCTACATAACACATTGTAAAAAATCCCCATTTACATGATACATGAATTCTCTCTAAAGATAGATCTACAACATTTCAAAATTGCAAATCCATGAAAGCTATTCTACCTAACCTCATAACAAAAGAATGTTGCAAAAATGGGAGATGATGTGGAGACATTGCGGTCATAGAAAACCCATCTAAAAGCTACTACCAAAACTATACATTTATTCTATAAAATCATAGATGAAGGTGTTGCAATTATGTATTCATGAGATGGGTATTGGATTATAGAAACTATCATCGATGTGTCTACTGGGTATCTCCAATTTCATACGATCAACAGTGACATAGTGCCTAATGTCGTATCCACTAGTGGATTGCTTGAATCCATAGTAGACTTCCACGTCAGCAAAAAGCACGAACATGTCAATAACATTGCCTATCACTTTTCCTACTACCAAGGAGTTTGTAGAATGAGACATTGCAACAAATTAATCATAATTGTTCCTTCTTGAATTCCATCTTCCCAACAAAATTCACAATTTCATAATTGTTCCTTCTTGAATTCCATCTTCCCAACAAAATTCACAATTGATTTCGACTAAGGTTGATTAAGTGGCGAATGTAGTGGAGGTGTCTTAGTATGGAATGAAAACAAATGGAATGATACGGGTTGACACGTTTTCTACCACATCTACCATAACCTAAAATTTTGAAGCACCATGCACGATATTTGTGCATAAAAAATAAGTCCTCAAGAGAGGCCATTTGTACGTTTGAGTTGTCTAACTCCCTCTTTGCTTGCTAAATTGTCGCACACCTATTTTACTCTTCACATGTATGACACTATGATTTTTCACGTTTTACAATTATAATAATAATTTTATTGTTTTGAAATTAGATATTTAAAATTAAGTGAAATATTGGTTTGTTGGCAATAGGTGATATATATATATATAAACGTAACGTTGTATATTTTGAGGGATCGTGTTGTGTCGTGGTTGTTAAACAATTTCAGGAATGAACGGAAAGATATTTAAGTTTTCATGTTGTAATTTTCAATGTTTTTAAAGTGCTTTCTTTCTTGTGATATAATTTAATGTTGGATGAAATAGCAATGTTAAGTATTGATTGAATGGATAATATAAATTCGAGACAATTTCTTCATGGAAAAAAGTATTGATTGAATATTAATGTTTGTGGATGTTAGCAAGGGACTTTTGACTAAATGGCCCGTGGAATTTCCTTAAATATTTGTGTTGTTTATTTTTAATTAAATGTTTTTGTTTTTAATTAGATTATTAATAATTGTCCATTAATAATAATGATATGTTTTGAGTAGTTTTGTATTGGTTTTTTTTAGTTTTTCTTTTAGTTTGGTGCATTAATATTATTAGTGAATGGTTAGTGGAATGAATATTATTTTTGAAATAAAATTAAGATGTGTAACTTCTTCCAATTAGTAATAAAAATTAAAAATTAATGATTGTTGATTTTAATCTTGTACAATTATTTACTGCAAACATATTTTTAATAAAAAAACAAAAAAGATACAATAGAAAATACATATATTACATAAATATTTTTTCCTTGGAAACCAAAACTCGGAAAACCAACATATTCTATATTCATTCATCTCATCATACATTGTTTATAATACAATATACATATAGGATCCAGTAGGATCCAAAGCCCTAATCCAATAACCCGAATTAGTCAACAACCATAATTCCTTAATCGAAAATAGAAAACTGTCGACGAAAACCATGTGCCGAAAACCACCCAAAAATAAATGCAAAAAACCGCCAAAAACAAATTGGGGGAATTGCCCCAACTCCTACCCCATGTGACCCCAAAGAAAGGAGGCATTCCACCCCCCTCTTATCCCCGCACACTTAACACAACGTAGACACTAATTCTAACTGTGCAAATAATATAACATATGCCCAACAATAATCACAAAACTTAAATATTATCGATCATAAGATGAACAATATTCTTAAATAGTAATAAGAAGTGAACTCCAAGAATTAAATATTTGCAATCACAAAAATATACTAATATAAATAGAGGTCATAATGTGCCTCCTCATACTTGGTCACACAAAGATGTGTTTTAAAAATATTAATTCGTTCATTTAGTCGACAAAGGTGACCATTTTATTTTATTGGAAATAAATGACAAATGAAAAACAAATATATTAATGACATAATAGACATGAACAATAAATATATATTAATGTTATTAATACCAAATAAAAATAATTAACAATTTTATATATTTTGTATTTTTCATAAAATAAAATTTATTTTTCAATTTAAATGAATCAAATTTAAGCAATTAAAAATATTTCTAATCTTATATAAAATTATAAAAATATTATAAATTTATAAAAACTTAATCTATTAATCCTTTGAAGTCACAAGAGGCTTAAATGAGGATGGAATTGCCATGTCAAAGCTTAATCAGAATTGGAAAAACATGGGTTCCAACAAAGTGATATGGAATGGCCACATAAATCTTAATCAAAGTTGGAAGAACATGGGGTCCCATATATGAAGCTTTATAAAGTATTAAAGTAGGTAGTACAAAAAATTTCAATTTTTTTTTTTGATAAAATGGGCATAATGTGTAGTCAATTCAAAATGGATTTAAATAGTTGAAACAAATAGTTTTATAAGTAGGCATGAATCAACTTTAGCTTATAAACTCATGCAAAGTGATTATGGATGTTCTCTTCATGTTTTTATTTTAATATGATTAATTCGTGCCAAAATTATAGCGATGGCCATGAGTTCATCGTTGACTTGATATTAGTTTAGGGTTGACTTTAAAAATTTTCAAAAATTATAATGTTTAACTTAGGAAGTTTGTATTCATATATTTAATATATATGTGTGTGTGTGTGTGTGTGTGTGTTAAAATTTTATTGGCTCATAGGTTTAAAGTGTTATTTTCGACTTCACTTCTTCCAATGCTTTAATTAATGTTTAGAGTTGTCATCTTTCATTTTCCTAGCTCAGGACTCGAGTGTGTACAGTGGGAATTGAGCTACATCTAACTGCCACCACTCTTCTTTGAACCCCGTGCTTACTGTCATCTCATAAAAGCATATTGCTTTGAACATTTTGTTGTATATCATTCTATGGGTGTGAATCGTAGATTGAAGCAATGGCTACATGGTACACCCACCTCCTTCGTACTTAGGATCATAGTTTCATGAGAAAACATGTAAGAATGAAGAAACATTAATTCATATTCATTCATTTCATGAAGTACAATATTGAAAGTTCAATGAATTGATCACACAAAAATAGGCATTCATTTAATTAAACACTATATCCAAAATTAGTGAATTTATTGAGACACTGTGTCATCCTTTAAACATGAAAATGGAAATATCGAAAGGGGGTTTTCGTTAATGAGATGGCTAATTATAATTATAATTATATTATTCTAAAATTGGTATGACTTCTCTTATCATTTTCAAATGGTGTAAATTTGTGCATTTTGAAAAGAAATGGAATAAATTCTAACATAAACAAAAATTTTGAGAGCAAATTTTGTACTAAGGATATCACAATTAAAATGGCAATTATTCACATAAATAATAATATTTTGATTACTAATTCAAATTATATAAAAGCTAACCAGAAAGAAATTTATCACATAAATAATAATATTTTGATTACTAATTCAAATTATATAAAAGCTAACGAGAAAGAAATTTAAATAAAAGTGAAAAAAAAATTAAAAAAAATAAATATAAATAAAAACAAAAATAAAAGAATCATTTATGACATCTTGGACACAAATATGCTAAATTTTACGTTTACTGTGAATAAATTGTCCACACAAGCCTGAAGAGATTCACGTTGTATGCCACATACAAAATTATTGCCAGAGGAGGTTATTGCTTGTTGATGAAGTCACTATATTGCCACCTTTTGCGAGAACACCCTTCAATAAATGAAAACAAGGGTTGGTAGTAAACCTGCAAAGACAAAGACCCAACAGTATGTTCGTCAATGTTTGTTAGAAAACCGATGGAGATAAAGTATGCTTGAAAATAAATGTAAATTTATTGAGCCATTGTGTCCATAGTTTGAAAATAAAGGTCGATCTAGATGTTTGGGAACACTTGGCAGTGGTTAAATCTCTGCAGAAACTGACCAGAACAATGACAGTGGCAATAACGAGTTCTCTTGACTTATTGCGCGAATAGTCCAGTGTGTTGGCGCCCAGTCATCAATCTTTTCATTGTTTCTAGGTATCATGACTCTGATCTTCATCTCCCTTCTTTCTCATCCCTTAAGTTTAAAATGTCTAAATTCAACGTAATATAACATTTTTTGTATACTCACAATGTCTTTGTAGCATTATTTTTGTGTTTTTCTTAAGGAACTTTTGTATGAAGATATTCCAGTTTATTTCTGTTTTTTGCTTAACGTTTATTTCTTTCCAGTTTCTACGAATTTATTCTTTAAGGGAAGATTTTTTAATTGCTTAAAATTAAATTGTTTAAAATTATTATATGAAGATCTTTACCATTCAATCTCTACTAATATCTTGAAATGAATCATAGATACAAATACACTTAAAATCTAAATTTAAGTAGTTAGGGTCATTACCTGGAGAAAAATTGGTAAAGGAAGACTCCATCCTGGTAGCTCTCCTTAGCACCAATATTCATCTTCTCATCCTTAGCTCTTGATAGTGTACCATTCTATTTACTTTTCAGTTGCAGGTCTCAATATTTCACAAAACAGTCAAGAAAATTATTCAAATCAAATGCATTCCTCGATACTCCCCCATATTTTGATGCACCCCTTAAAAATCCACTACTCCCCTAAAAAATTAATTAGAGAAACTGCTTGTTACTACTTGTTTTCTTCTTATGTAAGACTAAATTGATTCATGAAAAAAATCTCTGTTGTAAACATTTAACACATTATGGCTTCTATTAGTTGTCCAAACAAAGCAAAATGTTGAGAGAGATTTCAAAACAAGGCTAGATTATGAATGGATCATTGTTCTAAAAGGAACTTCTTTCGACGATTACTTACATCTCCCCATTGGGGTAATGATGTAAATTCGAAGGATTTCTGGCCAAACCCGTTGAAAAACCAACAAATCATTTTTGGTAGCAAAAAAAAGTTCCAGGAGGAAAGCACAATAGGGATGGCATTCCTCTTAAGAGGAATTTTGTAAGTTGGATTTTAATACAAAAAATTGCCAAGAAAGGGAAAATGTACTTACATGGAGAATAGATGGTTCCAGGAGGGGGGAGGGGGGGGGGCATTTGACAGATAGATCCTTGTCTGGGGGCTCTAGAAGATGTTCTACAGGCTTGAATTCCTCTATACGTTCAAATCCATGGTTATGTGCAAAAGTGGTCAGTGTTCTGGGGTACCTTCCCACTCATCCTGCAACCAAATATCACAAATTAAAAACAAACAAAAAAAGAACAAAAAAACAATCAAAATACTACTCTCCATCCTAGGTATTTCTACACATAAAATTTTAGGGATTAATATTCCTAGTTTAGCTATTTTTTCCAAAATTTTCGAAAAAAAAGGTTCTGAATTCAAATGAAAACTAGCCCAAACTATTATACCATAAAATGAAAATATTTTACTCCAATAAACACCAATTTTTACTATAAAGAGATACAAAATACTACGCAATTGAGAAACATTTAGATCATTTTTGCCATCATAAAGATTATCTATACAGGTTCTTTAAAAAGATTTCCACTATTGAAAGGCCATAATCCTGACACTATTGTGACTTATATGATTTAAACTAGTGACCTGCACTGAACCTAAAACCTTTTTCATCAGAACATTTTTCTATCCCAATCGTCTCATCTAAAATAAAAACATAAATTATGATGTAGAAAATTAGGGAAAAAATAACACCAGATAAAATATTGTCCTAGACTGCTTGTGTTTAAGGTCTGGTTTGTCATTCATGGAAATTAAACCACTGACCTCCCCTAAACAAGAAAACAAAAACCTATTTTTTTAGAAGAATAAAGGTTTTCAAATAGAAATAAATTTGATTGAAAAAGGATAAGGATACAAATCCACACTTGTGGATAAGAGCGTCCATGAAAAATCCCCATGCCCAGTAACAAAGAAAAATTTTGCAGATTCGAAAGCAAAAACAAAAACCAAAAACAAGAAAAATCACCATTTCCTCAAAAACCCAAATGCATATACTTTTTTTGTACGTAAAAAGAAAATGACGAAGTTGACGTGGTAGCATATAGTTGAGGCCTGAGGAACATTGGAATAAAAAAACTATTTGTATTGGTCAATCTAAATTCAAGGAAGGAAACCTTTGTGATTAGGAATGGGAAACCAAAGTGTTTTTTGCAGTGCATATACATATCTAGATTTGTGGTGGAAATTTTCAATTATATTGAATCCAGCGTTAACATAAGATTATATAGAAAGTTTATATTAATATCCCCTAGCGAGTAGGCAGTTATTGCCTACTCAAAATATCGAAATATTGTTTACAGATGGCGAGTAGGCAGTTATTGTTGTAGACTCTCAGACATATCGACTAGTGAAATTCTTTGTCGAAATTACATTTAGTGTAATCCTAAGCATAAACAAACCCCTTCATACACAAACCAAAAAAAATCCCAACAGATATATTGTAATGATAATCTTGATAAAGAGATAATAAGTCAGTTGGGAATGGGCTTTCATCCTCCTCGAGATGCTATACAATTCAAAGTAATTTGCATTATTGGATGGTAAATAATAATAATAACCATGTGTCAATGTTCTATCTAGTGCGCCCATACTTTCTAATGTAACCCATGTTTCCTCGAACATAAAATTATTCAAGCCTTAGTGACCAGTAGTTGTCTTGTTGTTGCATCTCATAATCTTGTGCCCATGAGCCTGTAATATGTTTTTTTATCATCCTTCCAAATGGTTGCCAATGATGATCATGTGAATCAAATAACATAACTTCTTAGTTCTACACAACCTAGCACAATATGTTCATTAAACACAAACCCTAAAACTGCTTAATTAGCCTTTCAATATACTTCTCAGATCTAGACAACCTAACACAATATCTTCATTAAATGCAAACCCTGCTACAACTCAATTAGTCATTCAATATTAACCTAATTGGAATACCATTCTACTATATCCATCCAACATCAAAACAACAAGACCGTGGTAGTGAAATAACAACATATATTTTTAGTTCTGCACAACAACCTAAAACATCGTGTTCATGAAATAGATGCCCCACCAAGATAATAGAACAAAATACAATTTTCCCTCTACTTAAAAACATAAACGATTGTAAAGTAACACAAAATCAAAACCCTCAAATGGAAGTGATGCAAATTTTAACCCGATACAATCGCTTTAATAAATAGTAAAACTCTGGGAGACATTAATAATATGATGTTAAAATATATTTACGGAATTCAGAGTAGAGCTTTAAGGTTTCTGCACATCTCTAATTCCAAACACTAGAGCTATAAACTAAAACTATGTCAAGATTAATCTATGGCTTACCTCAAAAGTTGGCTAGCAATTCACAGACCCATTGAGTCTGAGGGATCATGTACATTGGGAGCCAAAAGGAGTCTTTAAATTGCCTAAGAAAAAAATTATAAATAAAATCTCTCAAATTCGAGCTCCTCCCGCGAAGAACATTCAGTCGGCATTGCATGAATTCTGCAAATATTGTACAAGGGTTTGGAACAAAAAAATTACATTAAATGGATACCCTACGCGAAACTTCTTTGCAATTAATATTCTACTGTTCAAAAACCCCTGCAATTGCTTTCATATTGAAATGGAAAATCAATGGCAAGTGGTAGATGCATTGTCGTCTTTGTCTCCCCCTCGGTCTCCTTCTCTATCTTCATCCCCAACGCTCTTTTCAGAACAAACCTCAGAAGCATCTTCATCCAAGAGAACATTATCCATTGCATGGCAGTTAGTGTTGTTAACACAATTATTGTTGTTAGTTTTGTTATTAGGGTTAGAAGCACCACATTCTAGATGGTGTAAATGTCGCCTCAGGTCTTGCATTTCCTACTCCATAAAAAAAAATTGTTCCTTCAACATGAGGTTCTCTTCTTCCAGGCGAGCTAGTTGGATTTCTTGGTCAATAACCCTAGTTTCTAGCAGATTTGAACCATCGAACATGGGCGATGACATGTAGGGGTCAAGTACTCATTACAACCCTACAATAAATTAAGAGCTGGAAAAATCAATAAGATATATTTTTTATGCGTGCAACAATTAATGGAGTCTCGGTAGAGTGAGTCCTCCTTCAATTTGTTGAGGACCAAGTGTCCACATGCTAGTCCCAATGTTCACCGAGGTTAAGCAGTGTTATAGAGGCAACTTGCAGGATTTGAGGTGAATCTGATTTCACACTGTATCAAAAGAAATCGACATTAATTTTCCAGAAGACATGATCATTGTGCATGAGAATGGCGTTGAGATGTGAGCCATCATTTAATTGCACCGATAAGTATTAAACTGAATGAGAATAATTCATGGCAATTGTAGCAGTTTCTTCCATACCTTGAAATATATATAGCGATTCTATTGTGATACGTGGTAGTTGACAAGGGCATTGAAAATTTCTATGCTACCAAAATGCATCGAATTATTTCCCACTCAACCTTCAATACTGGTAATTGACAGGTGCCTTGAGAATTTCAAGGCCACCAAAATTCATCAAATTATTACCCAACCTGTGACTTTGACAAATGGAGAGGAGGGAAGCATAGGGTGAGTGCTATATTAATCAACAAAAGGAAGTAAAATTATCGAGACTATAGGGTACAACGAGGTGAGTTTTAGTTTATAACAGAATGCATGCATTTTCCATGTCAAGGTGAGATGAGTGTCCCTGTATTTTTTCATTACCACTCTGCGCTAGTATAATAAACTAGTCTTGTATACTAACCCAGGAACAAAGATCCTATGTTTTAAATGATCATTCACGCTCCCTTCAATTTTAATTTCGAAACTTTTTGGAAAGCTACAAAAACAATTCTGAGAATGTTTTTTCTTTTTCTAAATATAGTAAAATACAACATACTATCTAACTTTTTGTATGTTTCAAGCATTACAGAAATGGATGGGAACATAAGCACTCAAGCTCTAAGTGTTGGAGATAAAATTATGGAGTTTAGGGCTATAGAAATATCTCGGATTTTAGTGACCATTCTATATATCAGACAATTAACAATATTGTAAATGGGATGACACAACCACAGTACAAGATAAAATCGATGAAAGAAAGATAAATACATGAAGTTACATGTCATTAGATATTTTAGATAAGGAAGTGGACAGTATTGCATTTGGAATAATTTTTAGCCCACTGTGGAGCCTCTAGACTCTTAGATTTCCACTGATAATTAATGGAGCTTAGAAAATTGATTAGAGATGTGTGCAATAAATAATCGTTCACTCGAACATGCCAATCAGTGGATGTATGGGCCTAATGTAAAAATGAATCACATTTATTTAATTTATTTAATAAAGAATCGTTCACTCCAGATGTTGTAAATGTCGCCTCGGATCTTGCATTTCCTGCTGCGTAAAAAACAATGGTTCCTTCAACATGAGGTTCTCTTCTTCCAGGCGGGCTAGCTGACTTTTTTGGTCAATAACCCTCTGTAATTAATCAAGACAGTCCAAAGGATGGTCAATTAAAGCTTGAGTTATGTCTAGTTAGTACTATTTAACACTGACAATGTACCTAGTTCCATGAGGATTTAGTTCCATTTAGCTTACAGTTCATTATAGATTTTGAATAAGAAACAACCCTCAATTATTATCTTTTGACAAAAAATATTCATTACTTGTGCATTTAGTTATATTAAGTTTCATTGTTCAACATGTATTTCCCAACTAAATCAGTAGGGATTGCATTTCCATGCAACCCTTGTTAAGGTTAGATGCATTCTAATCACTTTGTTCATCATCTTTTGTATGAAAATTATGTGTGCATATTTAAACTAAATAATGGCCCTAATAAATGTCGGCTATATGCAAATACATATAACTGTACTTTTAAAAAATTTCAAGCCTTTGAGTCTACTAGGATTTAATTCTTCTCTTTTCAAAATACATGGGTCTATTACCATTTTGAAATTCATGGTCAGGGTCGTCACCAATTTTCAATTAAAATAATTTAATTTTAATATATTTAATGATTCTTATTAATACCATTAATATGAAAATCCTTCTCAAATTACTTAGTCATTCCCCAAAAGCATGTATAGAGGGATAAATTTTTCCCACAACTTGTTGTTCACCCAAAACCGTTCATCCTGAACCACTGGGGTCATTCTTATCCTTTCCCGACAACTATCCTCCACCTCCACATATCCTCGACCAACTCATGTGACTTGTTGCACATGCCATCTAAGAATATCCAATCTGATATTTCTATTTTAGATAAGATCAAATCTAATTAGATTTTCCTACTACCTCCAATGTGTATACATAAACCCTATGCGTAGTTGTAATCACTCACCAGAAGCACCATTAGATAGTGACACCCACATTTTTTCCAGATGGATCCCTACCATTGCAATTGCATCTCCATATTGGTATGCATTAGACATGTTGATGCTTATAGAGATGGTCCCATGGTAGGTGCGATCAAACGATATGAAATTAGACAGAATTTTTGATATTATGGTAGCTGCAAGAGGTATTAACCTCCATTTGTAACCTTTGGTGAGATTAGAATATTCCGGAAGAAAGAAAAGATTTGGATATAATCCTAGAAGAGAAGTTGGCTAAAGGAAATATTATATACTAAGTATTTGGCACCTAGAAAGAGAAGTCGGCCCATACAGTCTGGCAGAAGTAGTATAAATATAGGAGGCCAGTATTTATTTTATCTAGAATTCTTAGAATTTCATAAATACACTTGTACGCACTGCATAAGGCCAGTAGTGCGCAATTATGGGGAGTTGTTTCTACCGCAATTCTGAAATCTGCATTTTCGGTTTATTTGGGTTGGAATCTCTGATCAGTTTTGGTTATCCTTTCTTGGAGCATTAGCTTTGGTTGGCTATTGGTTTGCTACCAGAATTCTTCTCTCTGTCAAGGTCAAGGTGCTTGGGGGTGGAATTAGTGCCTATGGTTGGGTGACAATATTGCTATATTGTCTATGGTTAAATGAACACACCCAATATTCTAACAAGTTATGGGCCCACACCTCCTTCATTAAATCTAACCACTGGAAGGAAGCTAATCCGTAAGGTTATCAAGCTCATTGAATAACTGCCACTAGGGTTTCTAGCAGGTGCAATTACTAAAGCATTGTCGCTAGGGTTACTAGCAGGTGCAGTTGCAGAAACCCTAAAACCCTTGTCTAGCACCTTATGATGGAATACCTTACTCAAGGAGAATATGTTCTAGTGCGCCTTAGTCCTGCGCACCTCTTGACACTCTCAGAAGGTAGAAACGTCAAGATTGATATTTTGGGTCAAAGCTTGACCAGTTATCAGTCAACATAAATCATGAATGGAAAGACGAATCATCTACACTACTCAGCACTCACAAGAACTCTTGAAGATGACATGTGGATAATTGATAGTGGAGCTTCCAGGCATATGACAGGAGAGAAATCTAGACTCTCCAATCTGAATGAAAACACGACATCGTACAAGGTAGAACTTGAAGACAAAAACACTTACCCAGTCGAAGGAATTGGTCAAGCCTCCGTCAAATTAAAAACATGTAACAATGTTCATTTGAGAAATGTCTTATATGTACCTGGTTTAGAAAATAATCTTGTATCAATATCTTTCCTAGAAGACAAAGGAAACACAATAGCCTTTGTAGATGTAAAAGTATTATCTTGGCCTGGAGACTTCAGCATAGAGAATGCTAGAGTTCTTGGAACCCGTGAAGGAAGACTATACATACTACTAGAACAAAATGATGAAGCCCTTGTACATGATGAAGTCAATCCCAATGAACTTTGGCATAGAAGGTATGCTCATATCAACTATCAAGCATTACCCTTCCTCAAAAATATGGTTGAAGGAATACCAGAACTATAGTCTACACATGAAGTAATTTGCAAAGGATGTGCTCTTGGTAAGAATGTTAAGAAACCATTCTCAAGCGACAATAATAGATCTAAGAAAATCCTAGATCTAATACATTCATATGTTTGCGGTCTGATTCCAGTCAAATCTATAGGAGGTTCTCTTTACTATGTAATATTCATATATGATTACTCGAGAAATACTTGGTTATATCTCTTGAAGACAAAGGACGAAGTTTTCAGCAAGTTTCAAGAATTGAAAGCAAAGATAGAGAACCTCACAAACAAGAAAATCAAGACCTTGAGAACATATAATGGAGGAGAATATACATCCAAGGAATTTTTTTCCTTTTGAAAACTGACAGGGGTTAGGAGGGAGATAATTGTTCCTCATAATCCTCAACAAAATGGTGTAGCAGAAAGGAAGATTAGATTTATTGAAGAAACTGTGAAGGTACTATTGAACGATCAAGGTTTATCTATGTATATGTGGGGAGAAGCGGCCATGACAACAATATATGTTCAGAACAGAAGTCCTCACCGCATATTGAAGGATATGACTCCAGAAGAAGCTTTCTCAGGAAAGAAGCCTAATGTGGAACACTTAAGAATCTTTGGATGCCATGTTTACTTTCACATCCCCAATTATAAAAGGAAGAAATTAGAACCCTCGGGAAAGAAGGGAATATTCATGGGATACAGTGAATCATCCAAGGCCTATAGAATCTATATCCTGGAACAACATAAGGTTGAAGTCAACAGAGACGTGACCTTCAATGAAAATATGGCTTTCAAGAAATCCATAGAAGAAACTATAGAAGAAGAAGAGTATGAAGAGCCTAATGAAGAAAGCACATGTATTCCAAAAAGTCAGAATGAAGAAACAAAACAACTTGATCATCCAATGCAACCATGTGAAACTATTGAATCAGAAACTATGCCCAAAACCAAGAAACATCCATCTTGGCTTGAAGCTACCCTACAAGAAGCAAAAAGACTCAAAGCCCCAAGAGGCACCTTCATAAAAAATAAAAAATCCCAAGAGATTCTCCAGCTATGCAGCATGTATGAAAAAACTTCTAAATGAATAACCCACCACATTTGAAGAGGCATCTCAGAAGAAACAATGGAAAGAATCCATGATAGAAGAACACCAGTCCATCATGAAAAATGATGTATGGGAAATTGTACCTAGACCTAAATAAAAATCAGTAGTAACTTCAAAATGGGTCTATAAGATCAAACATGCAGCAGATGCAAGCGTGGACAAATATAAAGCAAGTTTCATAGCTAGAGGGTTATCCCAGAAGGAGGGAGAAGACTATGATGAGACATTTGCTCATGTTGCGAGATATACTTCTATTAGAGCCATTATGTCTCTTGCTGCTTCCATGGGATGGAGTTTACATCAGATGGATGTAAAAACAACTTTCCTTAATGGAGCAATCGAAGAAGAAGTATACATCGAACAACCTCGAGTATTTGAAGTACACTCCAGAGACACTCATGTTTGCAAACTAAATAAATCTTTATATGGACTCAAGCAAGCTCCAAGAGCTTGGTATGCCAGAATAGACAACTACTTAATGAGACTTGGTTTCTCCAAGAGTCATGCAGATCCAAATCTTTACTACAAAGTCATGAATAATGCACTTGTGATTCTACTGCTATATGTCGACGATTTATTCTTGACATGTGAAGAGTCTCTCATCATCCAGTGTAAAAAGGAACTAGCTTTTGAGTTTGATATGAAAGATCTTGGTCTCATGAATTATTACTTGGCACTAGAATTATGGCAGAAGCGTGGTGAAGTATTCGTTGGACAAGGAAAGTATGCAGTGGAGATTCTTCAGAACTTTGGAATGATGGATTGCAAATCCATGGACACTCCCATGACAACAGATATAAGAAAAGTAAGATATACAGATTCTGATCCAGTAGACCTGTCCCTATATCAGAAATTGATTGGGTCATTGATGTATTTAGTAAATACTCGACCAGATATTTTCTTTGTCATAAACACACTAAGCCAATTCCAGGTGGAACCCAGACATGAGCATTGTATAGTTCTAAAACATGTTCTAAGATATATTCATGGGACACTAAACTATGGTTTAAGATATACCGCATCCAACGATATACAACTTCATGGATTCACAGATTCAGATTGGGCAGGAAGTGAAAAAGACAGAAGGAGTACTTTGGGGATGTGTTTAAGCTTGGGCTCTGCTATGATATCTTGGGGCAGCAGGAAACAAAATTATGTTGCACTCTGCACAGCAGAAGCAGAATATATCGCAACATGTGAGGCATGTACAGAAGCAGTATGGATGAGAAAGATGATTTATGGATTATTTGACCAGGTTCCAGATTCGACCATAATATAATGTGACAATCAAAGTTGTATAAGGCTATCAGAACACCCAATGTTTCATGAACAGTCAAAACACATTGAGATCAAATACTACTTTATTCAAGATAAAGTCTAGGAAGGAGAAGTGAAGCTCCAATATATCACCACAAATGAGCAAACAACGGATATCTTGACAAAGCCTCTGTCCAGAATAAATTTTGCATACTTACTAGACAAGTTGGGGATCGTGGAAATAACTCCCTTAGCTGAAAGGGAAGAAATGACTCTCCAGGTTGGGAGGGAGCACTGATATATCATTGATTTATGGAAAGTCATTTTCCATCTTGGAAAATGGTCCATGATGGGTAGTTACTTTCCAGTTCGGAAATTGGTTTGAGATTTCTGACGGACAAGAATTTTCCAGTTCAAATAATGGTCCAGATCGAACGGTCATTTTCGTAATGAAAATTGTTCGATAGATTGTTGATGTACCATAGACAATGATTCCCCATGTGGCCAATGTGGGGGAATGGTCTAGGATAGTCTTTCTTCTTGGAAGTCACTCTCAGTAGTGGTTAAGAAGAATGGTCTGCCTTGTCGGTAAGCCATTCTTTCGAAGTTCACAGTTGTGAGCAATTTTGAATAATGGTCCATTTTGGAGGTTGGTGCAAGACAACCATTTCCTTAGGAAATGGCCCGGACAGTCATTCCCTAGGGAAGACTCATTCTCTCCATGTTTCACTTTGTTTAGTGCCAGAGGAATGTTCCAGGTTCAACAATTAGGGACAGGCATTCCCTAGGGAAATTTTATTCTCTCTAGGTTGCACTTTGTTTAGTGCTGGAGGAATGGCCCAGATAGGTGAATGGTCTAGGCTCAACAATCAGGGACAATTATTCTTCCATGCTTGGGAAGAATAGTCTAGATATCCCATGGTTGATGTTTTACTTTATAAGGGAATATGATCTTCCAGATCTCACACATGTGAGTGGAAGAATGGCCCAGATGACTCAGTTTATATCATGTTTTTTTTTTTTTTGTGCAAGTTGATATTAGATTATATGATCGATATGGAGACTGTATGTCTCTAGACAATAGATGTATGCTATTGTGGTGGATATGTTCCACTGATTGTGACTATGTGTCACTGATTGAGTAGTTGTGTGCTAATATGGATAGACACAATTGTGTTCTATTAGATGAGATTGTACTAATTGTCATGGAGATTATCCAGTTGGATAATGATGATGGTGCTCGTGATTTGATCATGAGATAACCTGTGTGGCTATAATGATGCTACCGGTTGAATGGTTTGTTTGTGCTGAATACCATTACCTGTTATGCCTCCCTAGCTAGGAGGGAGTGTTGATATTATGGTAGCCGTGGGAGGTATTAACCTCCATTTGTGACCTTTGACGAGATTAGAATATTCTGGAAGCAAGAAAATATTTGGATATAACCCTAGAAGAGAAGTTGGCTAAAGGAAATATTGTTGATGATTGCATCTATGTGAGACATTCTCTAGCTTACAAACCTATGAGATGTGGATCATTGCAGATATGTGATTCTTTCTCTCATCTTACAAACCTGAGAGAAAGCCCCTAATAAGGGTATGTGGTTCCTGCCTGAGACAGAGCTAGGAACATACATATGACCTCCTCCATTCAGAGAGTTGAGAATAACTCCAGATTATTATTTAGTGGGAAAGGAGATTTGTTGAGTTAGACATGCCTAAGGATGAGCACAAGGTGAATGTGTGAAATCCCAAAGTGTTGGGTGCATCATCACGTGAACAAGAAATGAAGATGATGTATTAGCATCCTCTGAGTAGCAGAGTTGACAAGAAAAATCCAAATGATTCTCCTGTTTGAGGCAGTGAGAAAGAAGATCTAATCTATAGAGTGGACATGCCTGTGGACGAGCATAGGTGAACGTGTGAAGATCTGGGTCTTTTGTGTAATGCAGTGAGACAGAGATATGACATCCCTATGGATGTGCCCCTAGTGGATGAGCACTAGTGGGTGTACCATATCCCTTGCTATATATTGTTCAAGAGTCAGACCTTCCTGTAACCCTAATTGTTATGTAAAGGGTACAGGTCGTCCCCACCTTAATTTGATTAATAATAAATGTAAAAGATAATTAATCTGGTTAATATTAATTATAATATAATAATAATTATTATTATAATGTGACTTAAAGAGGTCGGCCCTATTGAGCCAATAGACACTTTTGTTGATAGGACAAAGTCTAGAATAAGTAAAGGCAAATTCCCCATTGAGGAATCATATATTTTGTGTGAGTTTGGAAATTTCAGCAAGTACACCTTCTTGGGAAAAGTGTGCACCTCTCTTGGGCACTAGTCTTCTAGGGTTTGAGCACCCTCTTGTGTGCTAGGTATTTCTTGGTGGTGAAGGTCTTTCTCTTGAAGAATACAACAAAGGATTTGGCTGGGTTTTCTTCCCTTGTTGAGAAAGGTTTCCTAGGATACTTCTTGTGTTCTTGTGCATGGTGTTTCTTCTTGTGATCTTGGTTGTTGCAACATTCTTATTTATAATTAAGACAAATGCTAAAATGAAATGAACTACATTCTTAACCTAACTTACTGAAAAATCAACAAATATTATATACTAAGTATTTGGCACCCAGAAAGAGAAGTCGTCCCAGATAGTATGGCAGAAGCAGTATAAATATAGGAGGCCAATCTTCATTTTAGCCAGAATTCTCAGAATTGCAGAAATACACTTGTGCGCACTGTAGAATGCTAGTAATGCGCAAATCTGGGGAGCAACTGCTACCACAATTCTGAAATTTCATTTTCAGTTTCTCTGGGTTGGACTCTTTGATCAGTTTTGGTTATCTTTTCTTGGAGCATTAGCCTTGGTTGGTTATTAGTTTGCTACCAGAATTGTTCTCTCTGTCAAGGTCAAGGTGCTCGGGGGTGGCATTAGTGCCTATGGTTGGGTGAAAATATTGTTATATTGTCTATGCTTAAACGAGCACACCCAATATTATAACAAGAATCTGGTTTCCCAAGGGCCTCATGGTCATGGTGGGGATCAATCTATTGCAATATTGGCAACAAAACTCCATTTTGTTGTCATCGTTGCCACACCCAAGAAGCTAGTGAGGGTGCCCTTGCTAAGAGGTTTTGTTCAAGAAGCTTGCAGGCAAGTTTTCTTCACTATTAATTTCCCCTTTGGTAGGTGGACGAATGAACCATATGAAGGAATATCCACCCAATACTTTTAGCAATGGTAATCCTGGTATTTCTATCACATTCGTCATTTTACCTGTTTGATCCCATAATTTGTCTAAGCACAAGAAAAATGATTGACTAAATTCGATATTGACATAAATAAAGTAGAATGTATAGACATGATACATTTTGGTAAATAAAAACATACCCAATCCTCTGCTAAAATTGTAATAGATGGAGTAAACTGGACATGACTGCATCCAAAAAAAAGCTACAAGAATATTAAACTTCTTTATAACTTATGGAACCCGATGGAGGAAGGAATCGTAAATGATGCAAGATATATCATTGCCTTGAGTGTTTAACCTCTCTTTGAGATTTGCTAATGCGAGTCCTCTTATCTTGCATAGCATGTTGAGGACATGTCCATGTCCTTCAATCAGTTGAAATCCATAGGAAGTTTGTTTAAGATTGTTTCAAACTTAACTTCCATAGAGGTGTTTGACGCCCCAAGAAAAACATCTTGAGGTTGTAACATGCGCTCATGGTTGGCTTCAATCATCACAACTATGACCTCCTTTTTCTTTCCCATAGTGAAAGTTGAGTAAAGAACAACACTTGCATTCTATTTTGACTAGGTGACAAAAATATAGTTTCTTATCACTAAGCCACCACCAACTCTCATATAATTAACATTGATTAATTCTTAATGTAAAGTAACCATCGAGTGGAGTGTATGGTTATTTTTTATTTAAGTTATTTGAAAATGGTTAATTAAAGTCCATTTATTATTTCATTTATATATAGTATGATAAATGACACTCATTGGGAGATAAATGAGTGTCATTTACCACACTATGTATAAATGAAATAATAAGTTCTCCCATTGGGTATATATATATATATATATAACATTTAAAAAAACTTGACTGTGAATAGGAATATTACGAGTTTAAAAAAATATTGAGTTTGAATAGGAATCTTAAAATTCAAGGAAAACTTAAAAAGTCACAAGAAATCATTTGGCTCTTCAAACTCTTTATAGAAATATCTTATGTAAATGTGTTAGCACTAGATGTCACCTTTAGATTGTTTTGAAGGTAAGCCCAGTAACCATTAGTTTCTATGTCACAATGAATAAATTTAAAGGGGGTCGAATGGGTGCAGACTCAAGATAATATCGTTCTAACTCAGAAAACTGGACTAGCATGCACAAGAAGTTGAGGCCTTGATTAACTTTAGTTAGTAAGTTGTAGTAAGGGTGAGTAGGAGGAAGAACTAGAGAGAAAAATGTAGAGGTATTCTATGGAAATTCGGTCTTCGAGCAACCTAAGGAGGAACAACTCAGAAAACAAGATCCTCTTGGATTCAAAGTTTCAGAAAAGGCTGAAGAACATTACAATAGAACTGCAATCGAACCTACATTACAATAAGGCCATAAAAATCCATTTGAATATTTCAATCATGGACACTCCAACATTAGAGGTAAACAATATGGAAAATAAGTTGACTTAGATTAAACCAGAAGTCTCAAATCTTGTTACATAACCAGAAAACTAGAAGCTTCATCAAAATTTTACCTTACGGGAGCCTAGCTCAACCATCAACCTTAACAAAATATCAAAACTGAGTATATATACTCAGAACTGTTGCAACTACCAAGAGCGTGATCAGACCATTGCATTCAAAGTTTTCAGTCGGTGCCTACTCTGTCAGTCTGTGTAGGCTTTCCTAGGTCAAACGTGAGCTCGCCTCAGTTATGTGCTTTGTAGGAAAATCCGTCCAGAAGGAAGCTTCAAATTGACAATCTACACTCATGACCGTTCTCAACATGCTTTCCATTTATGGGGTGAGAGGAGGTCTCAATTACTGATGTTATTTTCAATAAATACCTTCATCGGGATCAAGACGAGACCAGACACCCATGAATGTTTCAGGTGGTGCCCACGACTTCTTCGAGTCAAATCCTAATGCCTTTTAGATTGATGGATCAAATCTTCCCTTTTCAAATCGACGACCGAGATCTGCTTCGTGATTTGGGCTTCAGAGCTTTCAAACTTCAAACTATATTTTCCCCAAGACAAAACCTCCAGAGTTAAGGATCTGATGATGCGTGGCTCCTGTATTAGGACGACCGAGATCCACTTCGGGCTTCCAGGCTCCGAGAAAATCCAAACTCAAATCTCGCTTACCTTTTGTGCTTTTACCCGTAGTTGTCAATCTACTGACGCGCGTCCTCTTCAATCAATGATTCTTCTCCTTCTTCGGGACTTTGACCCCTTCAACCAGATCAACGACCCTTATGCTCCCTCCTCGATCAACGATTGGGATCTCCTTCGGGTCTTCGAGACTTTGGGCACTTCGGGACTTTGCAATGTTTAAATCCCACAATTATTCAGAGCGTAGAACTTCGAAGAGAGGGATCTGCCTCCACACGTCCTCAGCTTTTGATGGCTCAGAATATTTCAGGAGTTCGGGCTTCAGCACTTAGGGAATTCCACACACTTCTCACTTCGAAACTCCCGAAGCTTATTTCCCCAAACACTTGGATCAACTGCCACCTATCCCATTTTAAATAAACGACTCATGCTCTCTTCAGGGATTTTGCTCCAGCGTTATACTTGACGCAAATTTTAAGATTTTGAATGCCCACGAGCTGCTAATCTGAACTCCACATGGAATTCCCATGGTTGAAAGTTGAACCTGCCTTAGCTTGATTCAGGTTCAGAACGAACCACTCTAGGTGTCGTGCTTTGAGCCCACGGTTGCGACCTGTGTAAACAAAGACTTGGACAACTAGATAGGGGCTAGGAAAACAGGGATACCGTGGCACTTTAAAGACAAAGGGGGGCAAACGAACATGATTTTACAATCCGAAGGGGAAAAAACTTAAGAATTGGTATGCGAAAGGAGAGAGAGAAGGCAAAACACAGAATTAGGTAGAAACCACAACCCCACAGGACTCTGACAAGTTTGTGTGATAACATTTGGCTCTAGAGGGGATGGCATGCTCCCTGCGAGCTCCAAACAACAAGTAGTTCCAGTGCCTTAGTTGTTGGGTTATGGATTCATGCTCAAAAAATGTTTTGTTGAGGATTACAAGCTGATAATTACTCTAAACAAAATCAAATACATGGGATCCAGAAGGAGCTTATTTATGTACACTCCTAAGCTAACTGAATTTTACAAAAGGCTAGGTGAAAGTGGACTTCCACCAGAGCCAATCAAGTAACCCCCTAACTGAAAACTTGCTTACTTTGTCACTGATTAATAAAAAATAATGAAAATGTGAAAACATATTGATTACATTTTTCAGCGCTCCTCCTAGTGTTGAAGGCAAGCTAAAGCTCGAAGGCTTCGATACCTGGAAAAAATGAAACTCCATGTACTCCCCTACAGGGTCATAAAATAGGTGACAAAAATCACTGGTTTGGTAACATAAAGCATGCTCTGTCTTACAGGTTCTCACCTCTGGTTGAATTTCTGTGGTGTGCACAAGTGAGTAAAAGGCTAATGTGAGATGCTAATCCTCCTCTCCTTTGTCTTCTTTGATAACATCTTCTAGGTGAGGGCAAGCAACCTCTTTATGTATATCCATGGATGGATCCTTCTCTCTATCATGCTACTCTTGGTAGAAGCTTTTTCCTTCATACAAAGATTGACAACCTATGATTTCTGCTTCTGAATACTCATTAGAGGTCGGTGAGCACATAACTCTTTTATCTTGCAAAGAAAAAAGAGCAATCTCTTGATTCTTTTATTCAACCAATTCTTCTTTTAAATCTGAGACAATAGGTGTACCAAGGGCATAATATAATGCATATATGGATATGCAATCATCAACGCTATCATCAATCATATCTGGAAGGCCTTCTTGGGAAATAGAGAGAGAAAATTTTCCATCCGTATTTGCAGAATACTCACTTTTATCCTCACTTTCTCTCTCAATCGGATCTTTACCGGACTCATCACACGAGGAACACTCTATCATCTGTAGGATTTGGAGTGCTAACTTCATACAACAACCATAAAAAATAAGATGAGTCGAGTAAATCTTCTCGTAATACGAATTAAAATCATCGTGAAAATCCTTCAAGGAATGGACACTAGCAGCAGGGAGAGATTGACACCATTCACAAGCATGTTCCTCTAAAGAAAATTTGAACATCTTGATCCAGATATCCTTGTGAAATAAGCCATATTCAAGCATGCATATATGAAATTTTAGTAAGTGATCACTGGGATGTTTATGTTTGCTTCCTCTGAATCTCGGAAGATAATCATCCCATTCATTTATAGCCGGCACTGGATGTGGATAATTAGCTATGGATGAGAAATTGAAGGGGGGAAATCTCTTGGCCAAGATATCCTCCATAGCCTTTTGATTTGTCTCCCTTCAAAGGATTCACCAACAAATTCTGCACAGTGGATTCGCCATGGTGAAAGATAATCGGTCAAAATAATGTGTCCAGCTTTAGTTCACCATCTAAAACTGGATCTCTGCAATGTCGATCTTCCTAGGGAGATTTTCAATATGGGACAATAGCTAAAATCCTTCTCGAGAAAGATTTCCCTTCTTAATAATCCTCTTTGGGTCAGCTTCAGGTGTAGTTAGAGACATCTATGGAGTAGACCTCGTGTGTTTGCCTCTTGAGGCCACAACTGAAACAGTGGAGTCGAAACAATGGAGTCGCCAGGTGCAAGAACAATCTTCAATGGTTTTGATATCTGATGCACCTTCAAAATCAGAAGCTCTTTGTCATTCTATCCCAGGGAAATGTCTTCAATTCGTTCCCTGACAATGGTGCTAGAAATGTTAGCACTCTAAGTCACCTTTAGATTGCATTGAAGGTAATCCCAGTACCCATCAGTTTATATGTCACAATGAATAAATTTAAAGGGCGTCGAATGGGGGCAGACTCAAGATAATGTCGTTCTAACTCATAAAACTGGACCAACATGCACAAGAATGTGAGGTCTTGATTAACTTCAACCAGTAAGTTGTAGTAAGGGTGAGTAGGAGGAAGAACTAGAGAGAAGAAAATAGAGGTCTTCTATGGACATTCGGTCTTCTAGCAGCCTAAGGAGGAACAACTTAGAAAAAAAGATCCTCTTGGATTCAAAGTTTCGGAAAAGGTTTAAGAAATTTACAACAGAACTACAATCGAACCTACATTACAATAAGGCCATAACAATCCATGTGAATCTTTCAATCATGAACATTCCAACATTAGAGGTAATCAAGATGGAAAAGAAGATGACTTAGATTAAACCATAAGCCTCAAATCCTGTTACATAACCAAAAAACCAAAAGCTTCATCAAAAGTTTACCTTATGGGAGCCTAGCTCAACCATCGACCTTAACAAAACATCAAAACTGAGTATATATACTCAGAACTGTTGAAACTACCAGGAGCGTGATCAGACCACTGCATTCAAAGTTTTCAGTCAGTGCCTGCTCTGTCAGACTGTGCATGCTTTCTCATGTCAGATGTGAGCTTGCCTTAGTTATGTGCTTTGCAAGAAAATCTATCCAGAAGGAAGCTTTGGATTGACAATCTGCACTCACGGTTGTTCTCAACATGCTTTCCATTTATGGGGTGAGAGGAGGTCTCGACTGCCGCCCCTATTTTCAATAAATACCTTCATCGGGATCAGGATGAGGCTTGACACCCATGAATGTTCTAGGCGGTGCCCACGACTTCTTCGAGTCAAATCCTGACGCCTTTTGGATTGATGGATCAGATCTTCCTTTTTCAAATCGACGACCGAGATCTTCTTCGCGATTCGGGCTTCAGACCTTTCAAACTTCAAATTATATTTTCCCCAAGAAAAAACCTCTGGAGCTAAGGATCTGATGACATGTGGCTCCTGGATTAGGATGGTTGAGATCCACTTCGGGCTTTTGGGCTCCGGGAAAATCCAACCTCAAATATCGCTTACCTTTTGTGCTTTTACCTGGAGTTGTCGATCTACTGACGCACGTCCTCTTCAATTAGTGGTTATGCTCCTACTTCGGGACTTTGACCCCTTCAACCAAATCAACGACCCTTTTGCTCCCTCCTCGATCAACGATCGAGATATCCTTTGGGTCTTCGGGACTTCAGGCACTTCAGGATTTTGCAATGTTTAAATCCCACAATTCTTCGGAGCCCAGAACTCCGTAGAGAGGGATCTGCCTCCACGTGTCCTTAGCTTTTGATGGCTCAGATTATTTTAGGAGTTCAGGCTTCGACACTTCGGGAATTCCACACACTTCTCACTTCAAAACTCCGGAAGCTTATTTCCCCGAACACTTGGATCAACTGCCACCTATCCCTTTTCAAATCAACCACTCATGCTCTCTTCGGGAATTTTTCTCTGGCACTATACTTCACACAACTTTTAAGATTCCGAACGCCCGCGAGCCGCTAATCTGAACTCCACATGGAATTCCCGCCGTTGAAAGATGAACCTGCCTTAGCTTGATTCGGGTCCAGAACATACCGCTCTGAGTGTCGCGCTTTGAGCCCACAACTACGGTCTGTGTAAACAAAGACTTGGATGACTGGATAGGGGCTGGGAAAACAGGGAGACCGTGGAACTTTAAACACAGAGGGGGGCAAACGAAAACGATTTTACAAGACGAAGGGGAAAAAACTAAAGAATTAGTTTGTGAAAGGAGAGAGAGAAAGAAAAACACAGACTTAGGTAGAAACCACAACCCCACAGGACTTTGACAAGTTTATGTGATTACAAAATGCTTATTTTAAAATATGTTTCTAAAAAAGATTGTTTAGTAGTAATCTTAAAAAATTGTCTATAATAATTTTAAAATTCAAGGGTAAGGGTAAAAGTATATTCCCAAGGATTATGATTTATTTCCAATAAAAAAAATAAAAACCTATATAAAGTTGGAAATCTCTATATATGGTAATTTAGAAATACTTCTTTTAGAGTTGTTTGAATATAAAAATAAAACTGTAAAGTTACCTAAATATCTTTTTGCCTTTCATAATGATAAATCAAAATTGATGCTGAAATATTATTTTACAACTTTTTAATTTATAAATACAAATATTATTATTAAATTTTTTATTCACTAAAAGATATAAGAACAAAGCATTATTTTTAAATTTCATCATCATCAATATTTTCATGGTCATCTTTAAAATAAAATAATAACTTAAACTATAGTTACCAAATTCTATCAAATTGGTTCAAAGAATTCAAAAAATTGACATTTTGGTTCAATTCGTATTAATATGCCAATTCGAATTTTATACAATTTTTTTTCTTTGACCACATATTTGTATAAGAATTTGACAATTTGGTTCGGTTTGCTTTCTATTAATATGCCAATTCAAATTCGATTCATATTTTTTTTTTTATGTCAATTCAAATTCGATTCATATTTTTTTCAATGATCGCATATTCTGTATAAAAAAATTACAAAAAATCAGTCAAATTGTGGTAATTTGTACACTGAATCTGTAAACCATGGTGTTTGGCATTTTAAGGTCAAGACATGGAGCTTCGAACGCCAAAAAAAAAAAAAAACGCTCCCGCCCAAATGAATCCATGACCACAAAATCTCAATCAACCAATTGACAGTTACAAAACTCAACCAATCAATCGACAATCACAACAACTTAATCAACTAACAAATGCTATGTTTTTAGTAAGAATGCCAATCAATTGGCAATCACAAAAGCTCAATCGACCCATAAATGCTCTGTTTCTGGTAAGAATGCACAAAAAATCGAATGTAGCGGATGTGAAAAGCATCCACGACTACAATGCACACGTTTTGGAGCATAAACTTCGTTGGGCAAGGGCGGATCTACATGATGAATTATTTTATATTCTACATAACCTCATTGCTTTCATATATCTTTACCTAAGTTCAAGGATAATGGAGAGGTTCTCTTATTAGTCCATGTCTCTTATTAGTCCATGTCAAGTATTTGATTCATCATTGATCATCCATTAGTTCACCTTCGGTACAAATATTTTTCTATTTTTCAATGTTATACATATGCTTAACAAAATAATTATTTTTTATAATATTTAAATTACTTTTATAACAAATGTCATTAGCTAACAACTCTTATTGCAGAGCTCTAATAGAATTAGATTTTTTCAATCTTAGGTTTGAGTTTTAATGCATTTTTTCCCAATCTTAGATAACTTAAATTTGGAGTTTTAATCTTTGTGACATCTATTCATTGACTTTATTGAATTCATGTAATGGAATAAATACACTTGATGCCATATATTCCATATATTTATTTTTGAATGTTTTTTAACAGATCCCCTGTAACACAATTTGTAATAGAATTTACAGTTATATCTCTTACTTAAATTTTATGAATTAAAAACTGTAGCACAATTTGTAATAATAAGGGACCCCCAAAAAAAATGCTAACCACACAGTGCCTGCATCTTGGGCAGGCTCATAAATAAATTAAACGTGCAATGTCGGAGGTTGGAGTACACTAAACGTTTCCCAACTGACAATATACGTTGGATATTTGTGGATCCGTCACTCACTGCTGTAAAGCCTACAATAAAAATAATAGCCGTCGGTGTTCACTGTTAACTATATAGTCCACTGTCCTTCCGTGCTTCATTCAAATTTTCCCATTTCCGCGTAATAACAGCATTACAATGCAAGAGTTGCTCCTTAAATGATACCGTTGTAGAGCAGCGTACTGGACAAGTTGCATTAATATGTTATCAACTGGGTTGGTGATGACAGAAAGACTATAGTATATGGTTTTAGAGTTCATAGGGATTTCCACGAGCCAAAGTTTAGAGTTTATAGGGTTTCCATGGATTTGTGTTAGTGGTTGCTAGGATATCCATCTGGCAAATTTAATGCAATGCAAAATAGTCGTGCTAGACAGAGACGACTCCCTGTATTGGGTTTTTGGGACGGTTGAGTTTAATGCTCGTACGGCTGATGAATCATCATGATTTGTGCACCGCCCTTGCATTGGACCTGGTCCGCCTGGATATCGAAGTAGCTTTCCTTCGTCGTCTTTAAAAGGGCAGAGCATTCAGAGCAGAAACTTAAATTTAATTTTCAAGTTACACAATTTCTTGATTGTTGTATGCTCTGGAATTGGACTGAATTGCGATGGAGCTCAAACTTGTGCTTCTCGTTGTGGGTTTGAGTGTGATGTTTGTTGTGGGAGAGGTCAGCACTGGCACAAGTGCGAATGTTGTTGAACAACAAATTGCCAAACCTGATTTATTCGACGCTGAAGGTATTGGAGGTGGTGGCGGTGCGGGTGGAGGCTTTGGTGGCGGAATTGGGAGAAGGCACCGACGTGGACAAGGAGCTGGTGGTGGTTTTGGCGGAGGAGTTGGAAAGGGCGTGGGTGGTGGAATAGGAGGAGGAGCCGGTGGTGGTGGGGGCATCGGCGGTGGTGTCGGAGGAGGAGCCGGTGGAGGTGGTGGATTCGGTGGCGGAGCTGGAGGAGGAGTAGGAGGAGGAGCCGGTAAAGGTGGCGGAGCTGGCGGGGGAGTAGGAGGAGGAGCCGGTGGAGGTGGTGGATTTGGTGGGGGAGCTGGAGGGGGAGTAGGAGGAGGAGCCGGTAAAGGTGGCGGAGCTGGCGGTGGAGTGGGAGGAGGAGCCGGGAAAGGTGGTGGAGCGGGAGGTGGAGTAGGAGGAGGAGCCGGTGGAGATGGTGGATTGGGTGGCGGAGCTGGCGGGGGAGTAGGAGGAGGAGCCGGTAAGGGCGGCGGGGTAGGAGGAGGAGCCGGTGGATTGGGTGGTGGAGTAGGAGGAGGAGCCGGTGGAGGTGGTGGAGCTGGTAAAGGCGGTGGGGTAGGAGGAGGAGCCGGTGGTGGTGGTGGATTGGGTGGCGGAGTAGGAGGAGGAACCAGTAAAGGTGGCGGAGTTGGAGGA
>SNQJ01S0001471.1:24257-47011 GCA_010110895.2 Picea sitchensis
GTATGATTTAGAGTATGATTAAGATGATTGGTACATGGATAGTTATCATTTTTGGGATGAAAACTACTTTCACCTTCTATTTAATGACTCCACTCCACCTTATGTAGAGAACAACATGGATGGAAGTTAGGAGCTTGTTATGACAACTAGCCTTTAGCTTGCCTATTCTCGAGTAGTAGTGTGTTATGCGGATGATTTTTTTGATATGGATGGATATATATATTTGGATCCTTATGATAATTTTTGTAATGTGGAAAACCATTACTAGGAAGGTATTGATCTTAGATATATCCAGTGGTAATTCAACACTATCTCTTGGAATCGAGACTCAGGTTTATCAATGAACTCTTTGGATTTCTTCAATATTATTACTTGTAGATGTGATACTAGGTACATAAACATGGTAGCTATCACTCATACATGCAACCCAATTTTATGGTATATCTTTTTGGATGGTTTCATCTCAATGACTATCATTTATACATGGTTATCTAGTTCTCTGTATTACTTAATCATTGCATTCAACGCTCATCCATGGGACCCTAGTGTTATAGTCCAAAATGCCATTACTATGCATTTTTGACATTGGCCTACTCATTCACACATTTTCCAACCACTTTTGTTGAGGTTCCTCTTAAAAAACATATTTTTTTATGATGTACGTGCCTTGATACATATGCGACATGCGTACATAAATGACCTGAATACCTAAAATCTCGCGTATACTCTCAAAAGCTGCAAAAAATAAAAATAATTCCATGCTTCCCAACGGAGTTTATGGGCTAATTAGGGTTGCACAACCATTTTACCTCCTGTAGCCCTTCTAACAACTGAATAACCATAATTTCTTCATATAAAAGGGGCTCTAGGGGGGTCATTTGGATATATGAAAGAAGAGGCAAGTGAACTCTGCCAAAATTTCTCCCTTTGTCATTCCAAGCCTTTACATCTTTCTTTGATTTTTCATCCTCAAAATTCCCAACCACTCATCCACCTTATGAAATCCATCCATTTCCTTATATTGGCATGTTGGTTGTGAGGATCTCACTTTCAGATTGGTGCACTTGGAGTTGAATTAGAGGAACACAAGCGAGGTTTGTGGAGTGGTGTCGACAAGATCTCAGTTGTAACTTATCATCTTGTTATCAATAAAAGAGAATATTCTTATCCAAAATCTACGTTTCTTCATGTTTATGTTTCTAAACTACTTTCATGAATATTTAGGCCTCTAGATGATCTTGATTATTATGCATATGATTTTATATATTTTCCTCTGAAGTTGTTTCAGGCCAGCATTGGGAGGAGGCCTGCAATCCAGGAGAGAAAAACAAGAGGAAAGGATCTACTACAAACGGAAGGAGTTAAGGTGCATATATTAATTTACTCTTCCTTTCCTTAATTGTCATTAGGTCTTTTTGGATTTGGGTGGAATATGAGCAATTCTATATTTTAAGGTGTCATTTCTCTGCCTAGTCACTAGACCTTGATTAGGGGGATTTTTCCGCATAGCACCTAGTTTATGGTTATACCTCCTCATAATAAGAATTATGGGAAATGCATTTCTAAAGGGAGTGGAATGTTTGGATCCTCCCTATGGGTGTAATGGGGGACTGAAGATCCCATAGTAGAGTAATAACATTGGAGACCATTCAATGTAAGGTGGACTAGGTATATTATGTTTGTTATAATTAAATAAGGCATACTATGGTAGTTGGTATTAAATAAATGTAATGGGGCCTCATTGAATAAATGTAATGGGGCCTCATGCTATTTAGGAGGTTGTTATGATTGTGGTCTCTTAATTAGTTATAAATAAGGATGGATTCCTCCTAATGAGAGATCTGGAATAGTATTGTATTTGGATCTTAACACATTATGAGATTCCCCCTTCAAAGAGGAAAGTCAAAATGGTTAATTTCAAGGTGTTCCTCTACCTTAAGGGTTTTGATATTAATAAAGTGTGGATAATTTCTATCTTGTAATTGGATATCTTGTGTATGATAAAAAAATTTAAATCTGAGGTACATAACATATTGAACAAAACCATGGTTATGAAATTTTTTGAATAAGAAAAGATTTGGGCCATGGAATCATGGGAGAGGAACACACTTAGCTGTAATCCAATGTCATGAGTCTAATGGAATTTATGGTTCTTAAATTTGATTCCTAGTTATTTTTTTATGATGAGTGGCAATTCACTTCCTGATGCCATTTAAGGACACACAATGAATTTGTGTTGGGGGAATTAAAACCAAAATAAGCACTAGAATTGAGTCCTATAAGATCCTACAATGAATTTTTAGGAAAGGTAGACATGATAATGTTGTACCTATGCTCCCACATAAGATTTTTTCAATTTTAATCCTTTAGTGAAAAAATTACAATGTATCTTATTGACCAAAACCATAGTTCTAGAAATTATCGAATAAAGCAAGTTAGAAGCCATGGAATCATAGGAACGAGGCACATTTAGGTATAATATAATATCACGAGTCCAATGGAAAAATGGTTCATCAACATAACTCTTAGTTATTGTTTTATGATGAGTTTCAACTCACTCTCCAAAGCCATTCACAAACAGCTGGAGAATTTGTGACAGGTGCATAAAAACCTAATCGAGTAGTAGAATTGAGTTCCATAAGATCCTAGAAGAGTTTTTGCAAAAGGTAAACATAAGCATGATTCCCACACACTCCCATGTTTTTTTTTTCCATTTTTTACCCTTTAATGGAAACATTACATTGTCTCTTATTGAGAAAAACCTTAGTTCTAGAAATCATTTAATAAAACAAGCTTTGGGCTATGGACACATGGGAGAGAGTTGTATCTAGCCATATTTATATGTCACAATTATAATGGAATCAAGGGTTTGTTTATCTAATTATCTGTCATTATTTTATGGTGAGTTTCAATTCACTTCCTAAATCCATTTAGGGACACATGGAAAAATTGTGCCTTGGACATAAAAGCCAAACCAAGCACCAAAATTGAGTGTCATAAGATCTTGTAAGTGTGTTTGGGAAAGGATGACATGATTACAATATCCACATTATCTTGGGGTATATATTTCAAATTTTGACACTTTAACTCAAAAATTGCATTGTCTCTTATTAAGCAAAAGCCTAGTTATGAAAATCATTGAATAAAATAGGATTCAGGCCATAGAATTATGGGAGAGGGTTGCCCCTAGATATAATTTGATGCCATGAGTCCAACATAATTGATATTTTGTTGATATAATTCCCAATTATATTTCTCTAGCGAGTCACTACTTGCTTCTTGAATCCATTCACGGACACATGGTGAACATTTGTCGGGGGCATAAAAATCAAATTGAACATAAGAATTGACTACTATAATCTCCTACAAGTGTGTTTGGGAAACGATGACATGAGAATTCTATCCACACATTCTTGAGGAAATTTTTTCAATTTGACCCTTCAATGAAAAAATTGCTATCGATTGTGCTATGCATGTAAACCCTACATAATAACATGATGTTGAAGATGATCAAGATTATTTTGGCTCTTGTTGTAGAAGACATAGATAAATAGGTTATCACAGATATTTTTGTAGAACACATGTAAAACCTAGCATCGAGAGTTTCAATGTCCTTCAATTCCCATTGAATTTGAGTCTTTAGACCTAATGAAGTATCATTTTCAAATGAACTGATCCACATATCACTTAATTACATCAAAAATCCCTTGTTTTCTCATGTGGGATAATTTTGATGTTTCTTTAAATTCATGAATAAAGAATCTAATAACTAACTTTAAAGAACTGTACTATACCATTGAAGGAATAAACCTTTGAAAAGGATAAGTTTATGGAAATATATAAAATGAAGAGGATTCCAACCCCCTGATAACCAATGTCCAAATCTTAGGGTTTGATAATGTGATGCTATGGTTTTTTCTATGCATGTAACACCTAACACCAAAAGTTTGTAATGTCCTTCAATGCCTATTGAAGTGGATTCTTCAGATCTAATGAAGTATCAATTTAAAATGAAGTCGTCCACATATCCTTGAATGTAATAGAGTTATAATTGTGTATAGAGGAGAAATAATGAAATTGATCACCCTGGTACAAAGTATGCTCATGATTTATTTGAGGTTATTAGGAGTATGGAAAGAGCTAACTAATGGCAGTTGTCATATTGATTTAGTGTTCATAGAACAAATCATATATATTATATAGCACCACCATGGACTAAAATATAAATTTGATTTTTGCAATACATATGGATATTTCAACATTGCAATAAGTAAATGATGCAAGGATATTTCAATGCAAATGCATTATCATATATCAACATGTAAAAAAGTTACCATATGGGAAACCTAACCATGAAAGTCAATATAGACCATGATAATCACAGTGTCTCCTAGAAATCCCTCAAATACTATTGAGATAAACTATATGAAGTATGCAGAACAATTTACTTATATTCTACCAAAGAATGATAAAATTAATGTTAATTTTGATGGGACAACAATATGAAACCACAACTTAACACAACTATGTCTACAAAATAAATAACATATTTTTTGTATTTTTTTATATTCATGAATAAAAAAGCTAACAATAAAATTTGGAATATTTGGAATATTTTGAAGCTCGTGCCTACAATCACCATAAAGTGAGAGGAAAGGGGGTGGATTTGGGTGTAGTTGGGAATGATTCAATACACTATCTCTTGTGTGATGGTATGGTTTGACCCTTATATTTAAACCTAGAGAATAATGCAACATTGAATATGATCAAGGTTATTATGGATCTTGTTGTAGAAGTAGGTTTTTTACCCGACTAGAATACGTGGAGAAATAGATTTTATATAATCAAGCCTAATGTTGATCAATATTATTGTTAGAAAAAATAGGATCGCGGATCAATAAAATAAAGAAAATGTGGAAATAGTACATAGAAGATACACAATACAATATAGACAAAGATATACGTGGTTCACCCAGTGTGGGCTATGTCCACCAGAGAAATTTCCAGGTCCTTCCTTTTTATTATCTAGCAAAATGAAGGGATACAATCTACAACACGCCCACTGCAACTTCCTCTTCTTCCTCTCACAGTATCGTCTCTAAGAATACAATAATCACACACATACACAACTGCAATACAATTCCCTCATAAAATAGGGTTTCCTTCTAGGGAAAAGAACCCTACAATAAATTCTATCATTAGATCTGTGACCTTATAATGAACGGTCCAGATTGACTACGAAATTACAATATTTTACAAGGCAATTTTTCCCAATATTTTGCTTCGGGGAGTTACCCCCGAATCCCCCACCAAGGGGGGGGGGGGATAGTTGTGGAGGGGAAAGCCCCCCCACACCCCCCATTAGGGAATGGGGTCTAAGAACAACTGAAAAAAACATCTGAATTATGAAGATAATCGGGCTCCATAACCAACAATCTCTCACTTGGAGACTGATCACAACAAATCCATTGTTGTTGTATCTACTGGACTATGATCAACCTTGGACCTAGAAAATTTCTCATCTTCATCTTCATTCTTGAATACCAACTGAAACTGAGTAGGAGCTCATTTTCTCCCTGGTTACTCCCTTTGTTACCATGCCTGCAGGATTCTAGCTAGTATGTATCTTTTCCAACTTCAAATGTCCATCTTCCAAGATGGGTCGTAAGAAATGGTGCATGAGTTGTATATGCTTAGTCTTCGAATGTAAGTCTGATTTATTTGCAATATGAATGGCACTCTCGCTGTCACAGTACAACCTTATATTCTCTTTCTTCTTTCTCAATTCCTCCATAAAACTATGTAACCAAATCATTTCTTTACTAGCCTCTATAACAACAACATACTCTACTTTTGTTGTTGAAAGTGAAAAAACCTTTTGTAGTTTTTAAATCCAACTTCTTGTTGTTCCACCTACAGTAAAAACATACCCTGTGGTGCTCCTCCTGCTATCTTTATCACTTGCCATATATGAATGAACATATCCCTGTAGAACAATGTTTGAACCTCCAAAACATAATGCATGAGTAGAAGTACCTCTCAAATACCTGAGAATCCACTTTACTGCCTCCTAATGTTCTTTACCTGGATTTTTCATATACCTGCTCACAACTCCCACTTCATGTGCAATATCTGGTCTTATGCAAACCATTGCATACATCAAGATGCCAACTACTGATGAATAATGGAACCTGCACATGTATTATTTCTCCTTTTGTGTCTTAGGATACATTTCCTTAGTTAATTTGAAATGGATGGACAAAGTTGTACTAACTGGTTTTGCATTCTTCATTCTAAATCTGTCCAACACCTTCTCTATGTACTCACCCTGAGACAATGTCAATTTTTTATTTTTCATGTCTCTTGTTATTCTCATACCAAGGATTTTCTTTGTAACACCCAAATCCTTCATCGCAAATGAATTAGATAATTTCTTCTTGAGCACATTTATATCCTGAATATTAGACCTTGCAACAAGCATGTCATCTACATACAATAGCAAGATAATATAGCTTCCATTTTCTATCATTTTAAAATAAACACAGTGATCATAATGACATCTACTATAATTTTGTTCTGTCATAAACCTGTCAAACCTCAAATACCACTACCTTGGAGCTTGCTTTAGGCCATACAAGCTCTTCTTCAACCTGGATACCAAATTTTCTTTCCCTTTGACCTCATACCCCTGTGGTTGCTGCATATAAATATCTTCATCCAAATCCCCATGGAGAGAAGCTATTTTTACATCTAACTGCTCAAGATGAAAATATTCTACTACCACAATACTTAAAATAGTCCTAATTGAAGTCATCTTAACAACAAGAGAAAATATTTCATCAAAATCTATACCTTTCTTTTGTGCAAACCCCTTTACAACAAGTCTAGCCTTGTACCGCTTTTTTCCTCAATATTCTTCCTTCAACTTGTAAACCCATTTATTTTGCAACTCTCTTTTTCTTGCAGGAAACTAAACCAAGTCCCAAGTCTGGTTATTTACCAAGGAATACATTCCCTCTTTCATGCCTTGGTCCCACTTCTTTTTAGTGTCTACTTGCATTGTCTCTTCATAACATTCTAGTTCACCATAATCAATCAACAATAAATAATACTGTTGTAACCTAGGTGTGAACCCCTGCCCCTCCTCTCTTATTTTCGTATGCCTTAATCAATTTTTTTCTCTTCTAGTTAGTTAAGTCAGTTTCCCATTACTGAGTGACTTGGTTCTCATTCGTTTCTTTCTTGCTTGAGTCTTCACGCATTTTTTGTTTTTATTGTTTCTTGAAGGATAATTACATGTTGTATTTGGTTCAGAATGCTTTTCATCATGTTTTCCATTGATTGAGCTCAAAGCAGGTCAAACAAACCTTTTTTTATGCACAAGAAATGCCCATGGACAAAATACAACAATTCAAAGTGATCATTTTCAAGCCTGGATTGTCAAAATGGAAAGGGTAATTTTCAACGGTAAAGATCCAACATGTCGATCAGATCAATGGCCCTCATCCATTCGGGGGTCCAGAATCACGTGGGGTTTAACAAAAGGCATTAGGAAATTCACTCCACAACTTCGGCATTCGAGCATATGAAATTGTCATTGTTTCGATCGCCGAAGTTTTGAACTCCCGAAGTATTTAATGTTAAACATGGATTAAGCCCGAGTTAATTAGTGATAAGAATTGGCTAATCACTACACAAGATCATCACTTTAGGATATTTTCATGCTTTACATCCAGAAACTCCCAAACGTCGAAGTCCCGAAGTGACGTCAGGTTGCCACGTCACTTTGGGCCCATACTCCTTTAGGAGATTTTCATTCTTTATATCCAGAAACTCTCGAACGTCGAAGTGTCGAACCGTCAAAGTGACGTTAGATGGCCACGTCACTTTGGGCCCGTACTACTCTGAGAGAACTTCATGCTTCGCAATCCAAAACTCTCGAAGCCCGAAGTGTCGAAGCACGTGGAAACCATCAGTTGAGACATGTGGCACACTCATCAGTCATGACACATGGCATTCATTCCATTTAATTTGGTTGCGTCATTCACCCATTTCCACGTGACACGTGTCACTCTTCTTTCCATGACATGTTAGCAATATGACATCTGGCCGCCACATCAAATTTGGGAGATTGTCCTTCGGGGGAATTACAATCACAATGTTGAGAAGCTCCCGAACTCCAAAGTGTCGAAGTAACGAGAGACTACCACATCACTTCGGGATATATTCATGCTCTGCATTCAAAATCTCTCGAGCTCTAAGAAATTTGCGCCATCACTAAGTATGGCAAGGGAGGTTCTAATATGGCAGACATATATAAACTTTAGAAGGGGCGCTAAAGTAGTAGGGCCACCCAAATCACATATTTTGACAAGATCGATGGTCACAATTCATTGCGGGGACGAAAAATACTTGAATGTTAATTTTCCAGAGTGGTCCCTCAATTGAAACCATGGTATAGCTTATAAGGTACATGTTAGCTTGTGGTGGATTGCGGGGGTCAGAGCAGTGTTTACCCAAACCACCCTCAACAACTTCTGCAATCACGTGCTTATATGATGTCAGGTCACCACGTCACTTCGGCAGATTGTCACGTTGCACATCTAGTTATCTTCAGTGGCCTCCAACAGTGCGTGTTCACACCATGGTCAATACAAAACTCGACTTTGTCACTTCGAATCAGTTTCTGCCACAATTACAGTTCATCCAACGCATGCATCAGTTTAGTCTCAGAGACAGTAGCAATTTTTTAATCAATTCTAGAACCATTCTAGATTAAATTAATAAGTGGTCTTCTATGTGTGATAAGAACCACTCTTTTTTATTAATTCAAGTGTGAAGTATACATTGTTGTACTCCAGTAGTGTTTTAGTCAAGTTAATTAGTTGTTATACAATTTTTAATGTAGAGTTAAGTCTCAGTCCCAGAGGGACAAGAGCCTCTACAACTCTTATAGTTATGCAGTTTTTGTATGTTGTGGGGGTCGAAGTTTTTGGGAAAGGATAGAAATACATCAGACTAGTTGGACCCGTTCTATACATAGATTAAAGTTCTCTACCTGGTGAACATACTCTCTATGACAGTGTTTCATTCAAATCTTCATGTGTTTTTATCTTATCTTGAATGAAGTTTTTTATTTGTGCAAAGTACATTTCATTTTCTTCGGCTATGGTATAACTTGTCTTTATTGATATGCAACCTGTGAAAACAGCTAATGCTTGGTGAAGATTTGTTTTTATCGCAACTCGAAAGAGTAATTGTATTTTTGATACATGTTTAATGTCTTGAAATGATATTTTAAGTATCGAACTTCTTGCAATAGACTATTCATTGAGTAATTTGTTGTTTCCCTTTGTTTTCTATTATTTCACTTGTCTATCATTAGTGTGCCACCAACCAAGGAGGACCCTCATCCATATCATTTTTCCAATCCAACCATTCTCTTATATTGGTATAACCAACCCTCTGACTTACCAACAAAAATTAAAAATCAACCATTCTAAGCTTGAGGTGGCCTAGATTTTCCCTTTAGCAGTCAAGTGCGGACTTTAGGACCAACATATTCTGGTGCCATTGTCGGGGACGGAGTAACGAAATATCTTTCCCTGGGAGAACAAAAACGATTAGATCTGGTTTTTGATGGTGAACAATAGCCAAACACACACATGACTTCAATCTTTCACCTGGCAACTCCACAATCAAAAGACTCCACTGGAGAATGAGCCTAGCCGATAAAGAATGGAAAAATGGAAGGGACAAACCAGGTACCAACCTGTCAGTTTTTTCAAAGAGATTATATTTTTCTTTATTAGTTCATTCATGTCTTTTCCTTTGTGTGTGAAAAGAATTATCTTATTCTTTGTTTACTCAGATGATTATAAGCCTACAATGGTCAATCCATCCTTGAGAAGAAATGATCTTCCCTCTTGCATTATTGATCTTAATCTCATTCCTTCATTCGAACCCACTAACCATAATGTTGATCATATCCAAACTTCTACAAATCATGACCAGTCATGTAATCCCATGAATAATAAATCTAATTCACCACTTATTGAAATCACTGTTCCACCTTGTAATCATCTTACCGAAATTCAGTCCAAGATTAAGAAGTATTACAAACCCATGAAGCTACCACTTATCCTTCATGCCTATCCTCCCAATTTTATTGATTACCTTCCTCTGTTCAATGGAGGAGACAATGTTGTAGCTAAGAAGCACCTGGAATCTTTTGAAAATTTCATTGATAATTTTCAAATTATTCACGAGGATGTAGTTATGAGGATATTCTGCAAATCTTTATTTGGAGATGCATCATTTTGGTTTAGAAATTTGGAAGTTGATTCTATTAGTTCATGGATTGTTTTGCGTAATATGTTTTTGAGGTATTGGGGTAAGAAAAAATCCTTTGAAAAATACCTTTCATAGTTCTACGCCTTGAGAAGGGAGAAGGATGAAGCTGTTATTGTATTCAATAGAAGGTTTCATAATTTTTATCTTAATATGCCCATGGAAATTCAGCCTACTCAAGTTGTTTCGATGGTCTAGTATACAATTGCACAACACCCTCATCTGGTTCTTTTTCTCAAAGAGAGAAGGTCATCATCATTGCAGAAGATGTTCACTAATGCAGAGGATATTGAAGACAACATCCGAGCTTGTGGAAGGCTTTTAAATTGAGTTTGGGATGGATATTTGGAACAATAATGATTTTACGAGAAACATAAATCATATTTGGATACAGAGGAATCCAAGGAAGGATATGGACAGTGGAAATTTGATCTAGGTTCTTATTTTCAGCATACTAATGCATCACTTTTAGATTTTTATTCTTCCTTGGATCCTGAAGCTAATAAATCAGTTTTTTCTATTCTTGAAACTAAGTATATTGATGATTATCACAAATATGGATTTACATGTACAGGTGAACCTTTTCTTAGTTATGAGCAGAGGGATGTGTTTGTTATTGATGACTTTCATGAAATTTTTGTAGAGAGCGATGATCAATTTTCCAAACAACAAGTTGCTTCCCCTCAACATCTGACTGTAAATATCAGGGATCAGCTCACATTCTTGACTTACGATGACTTTCAAAATTATATGTGTTTAAATTTTGGTCAAGAAAAAGAGGAGGAGCCACAGGAGAATTTGAACATGTTTTCTTTCTCATCAAATGATGCCCTCACTACACCAGTTGTTCCTACTCCTAGAATAAAAGTAAGTAACTGATTTCCCTCCAATATTTACGATGCCTTTGCTTTAAAATATTCTGAATACATTTATGTACATGGAAATAATCAACAACTGCTAGGTAAACATGTTGCTCAAATATTTTATGAAGATTAGGATGTTTGTGACATCATAGCTGTAGATGTACAACAATACTATACCTGCATTTTTCATTGCCTTGAATGCTTCTAGTAGCGATGAAATTGCCACTCTAAACTTAAAGGGAGAAATTGACAGTGAAAATAGATTGCAACATTTTCCTGTTCCATTTTCGGGTCTCGAAAATGAGGATGTCGACGTTTCTACGAAAGCAAATTTTTCACAAGGGAAATCTGTTCATTTGGAGCAGAAAGAACATGAGTTTACTATCAATACAGAGGTAACTGGTCATGATTTTTATGATCTGATGTATGCATACTTAGAGGATTATATCAATTTTAATACTCTATCATGGTTTCACTCCAAGTGTGGGGTTAGTTTTCAGAGAAAGTTGTCATTCCATTTTCAAATTTTTATTTTCATGAAGCAGGTTCAAGAAATCCAGTTAGTATATCAATTGCATGAATGGTTACTATGGAAACCTTCTTATACTTGAGTAGAAATTTTCAACAAATTAGGATTAGGAGAATAAGCTCGTAGTTCGAGCATTTAATTTTTAGTTCATGGATTGTTTTTCAGTGTGTTGGTTTTTAGTAGCTTGTTTGAATAAGAGACAATATAGCCCAACAAAGGCACTTGGGTTTAGCTCCAGTTTCAAATTCCAATAAAGACTCCATAGCCCAACAAGGCACTGGGGTTAGCTTCAGTGTTAATTTTCAGAGATGCATGGCTGAGAGACAATGGTAGAGATACATGGCATGCAGAAAGAATGGAGGTAAGAAAAGAAAGGTGGGAGCAAGTTATTAAATTCAAAGGCACCGATCTGTTGTTCTTAGCACCTCACAGGGAAGTGCTATCCCTAGTTAGAGCCAATGTTGTAACCTATATCTGCACCCCTACCCCTCCTCTCTCATTTCCCTATGCCTTAATCAAATTTTTCCTCTTATGGTTGGTTAAGTCAATTTCCCATTACTGACTGACTTGGTTCTCATTCATTTCTTTCTTGATTGAGCTTTCACACATTTTTGTTTATATTTTTTCTCGAAAGATAATTACATGTCGTATTTGGTTCATAATTCTTGTAATCATGTTTTCCATTGATTGAGATCACAACATGTTGACCAATCCTTTTTGTATGAACATGAAACGCCCATGGACAAAGCACAACAATTCAGAGCAATCATTTTTGGGCCTGGATTGTCAAAAAGGACAAGGTAATTTTCAATGGTAAAGATCCAACAACCGATCAGATCAATGGCTCTCATCCATTCAGGGGTCCAGAATCTCACGGGGTTTAATAGAAGGAATTAGTAAAGTCACTCCACGACTTCGACATTCGAACATCCGAACTTGTCATTGTTTTGATCATCGAAATCCCAAAGTATTTAATGTTAAACATGGCTTAAGACCGAGTTAATTTGTGATAAGCACTGGCTAATCACTTCGCGAGATCATCACTTCGGGAGATTTTCATGCTTTACATACAGAAACTCATGAACGTTGAAGTGTTGAACCGTCGAAGTCCCGAAGTGATGTCAGCCTACCACGTCACTTCGGACCCATACTACTTCGGGATATTTTCATGCTTTACATCTAGAAACTCCTGAACATCGAAGTGTCGAACCGCCAAAGTCTCGAAGTGATGTTAGGTTGCCATGTCACTTTGGGCCTATACTACTCTGGGAGAACATCATGCTTCACAATCCAAAACTCCTGAAGCCTGAATTACCAAAGCACATGGCAAACATTAGTTGAGACATGTGGCACACTCATCAGTCACGACACATGACACTCATTCCAGGTCATTTGGTTGCATCATTCACCCATTTCCACATGGCACGTGTCACCCTTATTTCCATGACACGTCAAAAATATGGAATTTGGTTGCCATGTCAGATTTGAGAGATCATCCTTTGGGGGATTTCCAAGCATAATGTTTAGAATCTCCTGAACTCCAAAGTGTTGAATTAACGAGATACTGCCACCTTACTTCGAGAGAAAGTCACTTCAGGAGATATTCATGCTCCGCGTTCAAAATCTCTCGAGCTCTAAGAAATTTGCACCATCGCTAAGTATGGCTAGGGAGGTTTTAATATGGCAGACAGATAGAAAATTTAGCAGGGGTGCTAAACTAGCAGGGCCACCCAGATTAGAAATTGTGACAAGATCGACGGTCACACTTCATTACGGGGACGAAAAATGATTGAACGTTAATTTTACATATCGGTCCCACAATTGAAACCATGGTACATCTTATAAGGTGCATGGAATATTGTGGTGGATTTCGGGGGTTAGAGCGGTGTGGACCCAAACCACCCTCAAAAACTTCCGCAATCACGTGCTTATATGACATCAGGTCACCACATCACTCTGGGAGATTTTAACGCTGCACATCTAGTTGTCTCTAGTGGCCTCCAACAACATGCGTGCACACCATGATCAATGCAGAACTTAGCTATATTACTTCAAATAAGTTTCTACCACAATTACAGTTCATCCAACGCATGCATCAGTTCAGTCTTAGAGAAAATAGCAATTTTTTATTCAATTCCAGAACCATTTTAGATTAAATTAATAATTGGTCTTTTATGTATGATAAGAACCACTCTTTTTTATTAAGTCAAGTGTGAAGTATACATTGTTGTACTCCAACAATTTTTTATTCAAGTTAATTAGTCGTTCTACAATTTTTAATGTAGAGTTAAGTCTCAGTCCCAGAGGGACGAGAGCCTCTGCAACTCTTATAAATATGTAGTTTTTGTATTTTGTGGAGGTTGGAGTTTTTGGGAAATGATAGAAATACATTAGACTGGTTGGACAAGTTCTATGCATGGATTAAATCTCTCTACCTGGTGAACATACTCTTGATGACAATGTTTCGTTCAAATCTTCATGTGTTTTTATCTTATCTTGAATGCAATTTTTGGTTTGTGCAAAGTACATTTCATTTCCTTTGGCTATTGTATAACTTGTCTTTATTGATATGCAACCTATGAAAACAACTAATGCTTGGTGACGATTGGTTTTTATCACAACCTGAAAGAGTAATTGTGTTTTTGATACATGTTTAATGTCTTGAAATGATATTTTAAGTATTGAACTTCTTGCAGTAGACCATTCATTGAGTAATTTGTTGTTTCCCTTTGTTTTATATTATTTCACTTGTTTATCATTAATGTGCCACCATACAAGGATGACTCTCATCCATATCATTTTTCCAATCCAACCATGCTCTTGTATTGGTAGAACCAACCCTCTAACCGACCAACAAAAATTAAAAATAAACCATTCTAAACTTGAGGTGGCCTAGCTTTTCCCTTTAGTAGTCAGGTGTAGACTTTAGGACCAACAAATACAATGAAGGAGAGTATCATTCAGGGGGTCTACTTAATGTAACGTACCCAACCACCCATAGGTCGGGAATGCTACTTCAAGCCCGCTTCTGAACTAATTTCAAATTTTGATAAATTATTAATAAATAAAGATGCATGAAATATTCACATGCATAGATCAATATTCATGCTACAACATGAAAGAAATGAACCATATGTCGTGCACAAAAATAACCAACAAGCATGCATATTATATATACAAATTTCATAGATAAATAAATACACAACAAAAATAGCATATACATGTTAATGAAAACCATGACAGAGAGAGCACTTATCCTTAATGAAATGAATCACCAATTGGCTACAGACCAAGGACATTCCACCCAACTGTAGACATTGCTGTTCTAATTCTCAATAACAATGTCACCCCCGAGCTAGAGCTATGATTCCACAAGGACGGTTCCAGAGTGTCACTCAGTTTCCCCAAACTAGTCAACACTCAAGATATCACAATCTTTGTAGCATTCCCTATTAATGTTGAAGCCATTATTATAGTTTTTTGCATTTCATTAGATAACAATAACATAATCCAAAATCACTGAGAAATACACAATCACAAGAGACGCATCATTTATCCTGGGAAACCCTCTAGGGGAAGAAAACCCAGCAAAACTTCCTTAATATAGATAGCCAATACAATGCCAAGAGATCTCTTAAACTAATACAGAAAGTCCTCTCCCAGATATGCGCCACTTTCTCTCTCCTTCTTCTCTAGCAGTAGATCCAAAACTTATCTCTCAATGAGCAAGTGTGTTGTGTGTTTAAGTAAGGCAATGGCCTCTTTATTTATACAAGTCTGGCATGTGTGAAGTGTCTCTTCACTAGCAGGGCCGACTTCTCAAACTGGGTGGGTAAACCCACCTTTATTATATTTTTGGGCCTTTTTAATATCTGTTGGGGCCGACTTCTTATTATGCCTATTACAATTGTCTTTTGACCAATTCACAAAAGAGGATTTGGTCTTATTACAATAACCGACATGATCAATCCACAATGGGGATTGATCCAATGAATAATATATCAAATAATAATAAGAATACTCTTTGCAGTTACATTATTTCAACACTCCCCCTTAACAAGAAGGGTATTCTTCAGCAGCATCATGTGAGAGAGAGAGGACAACATCATCAATATCATCTTGGAACACTGACTAGCGTATCTATAAATCATCGAAAGTTTTCTTCATCAACAACATTGTCATTCTCAAGGAATGCCATCATCATCTGCATCAATATGTATTAGTATAAAAACTGATACATCATCATCATCACAGCACAAGGTTGGCTCATTATAATACAAGACTGGCTTTACGTCATAGTTGTCAAGCTAGAAGCTCAGTACTTGTCTCATCTCAATGTCTTTCTTTACGTCACAAAACTCAGGCTGGAAGCAAGATACTAGAATGACTTTATGTCATAGCTATCAAGCTGGAAGAACAGTACTAGTCTCATCTCATCATCTTGCTTTATGTCACAACACTCAAGCTATAAGCAAGATACTCATCCTGCTTTACATCACAACCATCAGGTCAGAAGCAAGATACTAGATTGGCTTTACGTCACAACTATCCAGCCGGAAGCTCAGTGCTAGTCACACATCATCTTGCTTTACATCACAATCATCAGGTCGAAAGCAAGGTACACGTCTCATCTTGCTTTACGTCTGACAACTAGGTCAGAAGCAAGGAACATCTCATCTTGCTTTACGTCTAACAGCTAGGTCAGAAGCAAGGAACATCTCATCTTGCTTTACGTCTGACAGCTAGGTCAGAAGCAAGGAACATCTCATCTTGCTTTACGTCTGACAACTATGTCAGAAGCAAGGAAAATATCATATTGCTTTACGTCTGACAACTAGGTCATAAGGAAGGAACATCTCATCTTTCTTTACGTCTGACAACTAGGTCAAAAGCAAGGAACACAACAACTACTCCCCCCTTCGAGGAAGGTCCTTTTGGACTATGCCAAGCTTATCTCAGAAATACAGAAACTTCACACGAGATAGGGGCTTGGTCAACACGTTAACAACCTATTCATCCATGCTAATGTACTGGAGCTTTAAGGCTCCTCTCTGTACCATGTCATGGATGTAATGATAAGGAATCTCTATGTGCTTCGACCTGTCGTGGAATACATGATTCTCTGTCATTTTTATGCATCTCTGGTTGTAGCATAGAATAAAGGTTGCTCTCATATCTAAGTCAAATAGGCTAGTCAGCAACTTTCGAATCCATATAGCTTTGTAGCTGGCAGAACATGCATCAATGTATTCTGCTTCCACTGTGCTGAGAGAAATACTGGATTGCTTCCTACTCTGCCATGAGATCATAGCTGATCCCAAACTGAAACAACATCCTGAAGTGCTTTTCCTATCAGAAACACTTCCTACCCAATCTGCATCAGTATATCCACTCAATGTAAAATCATGATCTCCATCATAGCTGAGACCATAATCTATTGTACCTTTAAGGTACCTCATCACATGTTTTTCAGCCACTAGGTGAACACGTCTGGGTTCTACCATAAACTGACTCAAGGTGTTCACGACAAAACAAATGTCTGGTCTGGTGTTTGTCAGGTACATCAACGATCCAATAATTTGTTTGTACAGTGTGGCATCAATCAATTCTGATGAAGTATCGATCAACAGCTTTAGCTTCGCTTCCATGGGTGTATTCATGGGCTTGCATTCCAACATGTTGAATCTCTTCAATATTTCGACCGTGTACTTCCCTTGGTTAAGGAAGATCCTATCAGGACTTTGCCATACCTCAAGACCTAAGAAATAATGCATTAGGCCAAGGTCTTTCATTTCAAATTATGAGGCAAGTCTCTTTTTACATTCAGTGATGAGATTTTCTTCTCCAGTTAAGAATAAGTCATCCACATATAGCAGTAAGATTACTGACTCATTTTTCATGATTTTGAAGTAGAGGTTAGAGTTTTCTTTACTCTTGGTAAAGCCTAAGCTCGTCAAGAAACTATCTATATGGCCATATGAAGCTCTAGGAGCTTGCTTCAATCCGTATAAGGCTTTCTTCAATCTGCAGACATGAGACTTCCTGTTTTCAACATCAAATCCTTGAGGTTTCTCTATATACACTTCCTCTTTGATGACACCATTTAGGAAAGTTGTCTTCATATCCATCTGGTGCAGCTTCCACTTCATCTTAGCTGCAAGAGCTATGATGGTTCTGATCGAAGTGTATTTGGCCACAGGAGTGAATGTCTCTTCATATTCAATGCCTTCCTTCTGGGAAATGCCACGAGCGACAAATCTTTCTTTATACTTCTCAATACTTCCATCAACAGCATGTTTTATTTTGAAGAGCCATCTGGAGGATACCACATCTTTATTCTTCAATCTAGGAACTATTTCCCATACTTTGTTCTTCATTATGGATTGGTATTCCTCTGTCATGGCATCTGCCCATTCTTTCCTCTCAATGGATTCTTCAAAGCGGTAGGCTCCTCTTCTAGGAGATCGCACATCAAAGCCATATAACTAGAGAATGGCTTTGGTCTATTCACCCGTCTCATAGTTCCTTGGGGAACACCGTACTTCTCTCCATTTTGAATAAGCTCTCTAGCCCAAGTTGGATTTCTTTTATGGAGGATCGTCATCTGAGGAGGCTCTTGTACTTCTACTATATCATGGTCTTCTAGAAGTTCCTCATCAAGGGAAGTTATGACTTCCCTCACTAGTTCTATAGCTTTGGCAACCTCCCTCATTGCAGTACTGGGGATTACGGGTTCCTCTTCATATACCTCTTCAAGCTGGCATAGTTTAGATTTCTTGAGCGTTGCATATTCATCAAAGGTCACATCCCTGCTAATCTCAATGTGATGTTGACCTGGTATATAGATTCTGAAGGCCTTGGAGACCTCACATTATCCCGCAAATATTTCCTTCTTTCCTGAAGGGTCCATCTTGTTTCTCTCTTCTTTAGGTATATGAATAAACACTAGACAGCCAAATATTTTGATATGTCTTACCTCTAGCTTATTTCCGGTGAACATCTCTTTCGGTGTCTTGAGCCCAAGTTCACTATGGGACAATCGGTTCTGCACATAAACAACTTCCATTGTTGTTTTTTCCCATAAGCACATAGGAATATCTTGATCATGGATCATAGTCTTCACAGCTTCCAGTATGGTTCTATTCTTTCATTCATATACACCGTTTTGTTGGGGATTATAGGGAGTAGTGAGTTCCCTCTTGATCCCAACATCTTTTCATAAGTTCACAAACTCTTTTGAGGTATATTCTCCTCCACTATCTGACCTACATATATTAATCTTTCTTTCAAAAAGGTTCTCTATCAAGGCCTTGAATTCCTTGAACTTGCTAAACACTTCATCTTTAGTTTTCAAGAAATATATCCAGGTTTTATGAGAGTAATAATCAATGAATTATACATAATATACATACCCGCTAATAGAGGATGATGGCATTGGGCCACATACATATGAATGGATGAGTTCTAGGACTCCTTTTGTCTTGTTGTCCCTCTTCGGAAATGGGTTCTTGATGTTCTTCCCTTGTGCACATCCATTGCATACGCCTTTATGGTCACCTTTGAGTTCTGGTAAACCTGTGACTGCTTTGCATATGCATGTTAGTTCCTTGTAGTTCATGTGGGCTAACCTTCTATGCCAAAGTTCACATGAGTTTTCAATGGCATGGTTCATGGCAGCCTCTGTGTAATGCTCCCTTGGTGTTCATCCAACCCACTTGCCAGGTAGATGCTACTGTGCGTAACAACATCATTCTCATACTTGATTGATAACATGAATTTAAATCAAATGAAACACATTTGACTTAGAGTAAGCATAAGAATTACTGCTAACACAAATATTCCCTAGCATTAACAATAATTCATCTCCACAATAGAATACATGATAAAATATAAGCATCACAGGCATGCAAAACATAACATTTAACATAAGCTGATACTTATCTTTGAAACTATGGTAATTCCACCAACCACGTGCAGGCCTTCCACGAACCTCCCAGCATTAGACCACGCTGCTCATCAAGCTCAGCAGTGGGTCACCCCTAAGTTGGGACTAAGCTTCACCCCAAGGCAAGGAATCCTAGGCTAGGCTGAGGTTACATGGAAAACAACATAGAATGGATGGAAGGATTCTTCTTAGGATGCCATCTTACACCCACTACTTCTGGACTCTCATTCCCCACATGCATGTTCTTCTCGGGAGTATACACCTTCAAAAGAACAGTCCATCGGTGCTACACCTCCCTCTCTGGGTCTCAACAACAGGTCGGATCAGGAAGTCTCAAGGCCCGAAGCTGGTGCTGGACACTCTCTGGAAAAAACCACTTCCCAACAAACTCTCTCTCACCTGGAGAGAGTTGTTCGCAGGCCTGACAACCTGCCTCTTCCAACAACAATCACCTCCCTCACCTGGAGAGAGGTTACACATAGGCTAAGCATGAACTCACACTGGCCAGTAAGCCACGCGTAGTCCAGCATTGCGTGGCCACAACAACCAACTGGAAAAATAGACACGGGCTTCCCAAACAGGCTCAACAATCACAAAATAGACTCACGGTTTTGGTTTCAGGATTGCACAAGGTGTACAAAGATCCCATGCACAGGCTCAAACTGTTTAGGAAAGGAATGTACCGGCTATCTCATAAATCAACACAGGATTTTCGGCTTTTGGGGATGCACCAGGGTATTCTTGCAGAGGTCAAACGGGACTCACATTCAGATGGTCGATGGTGGAATGGAGGAGGAACCCCCATCACAGCTCAAATCAATAGTTTTATCTACATGTGCTTGGGTTGACACTTGTCACCCTTGAAATTGCATGCATTCCTTCAGCATGCGTTCCTTCCATTTGGAAGTTTCTTGTCCTTCCAAAAACAACTTAGGATAAAACATATATTTCACATGGTCTTTTTGGAATAATATTAAAATATTATTCCCAAAGACTTAATCCCCTAAGCTCAACACTTAGCCCCTCTTCTCACCTTCCAGCCCCTAATCCCTTGCCCACTCTATGGAAGCTTATTTCCCCATCACTCATTCATCGTGGTCGGTCTGCACACAGTGGTGTTTATAATTTTATTAATGTTCTACATAGATACATGTACAAAATCAGGCTCTTGGCCTTCAACACTTAGGCTCTCTGGCCTAATAATCACATAAGCCCACCAGATTATATTAATCTCATAAGTCCACATAGGATTTTCCACTTTCAGGGATGAACCATGGTATTCTTGCAGAGGTCAAACGGGACTCACATTCAGATGGTCGATGGTGGAATGGAGGAGGAACCCCATCATGCCTCAAATCAATAGTTTTATCTACATGTGCTTGGGTTGGGATACCTCTTGTCACCCTTTGAAATTGCATGCATCTCCTTCAAAGATGTTCCTTCCATTTGGAAGTTTCTTGTCCTTCCAAAAACAACTAGGATAAACATATATTTCACATGGTCTTTGGAATAATATTAAAAATATTATTCCTAAAGACTTAACTCTAAGCTCAACACTTAGCCCCTCTTCTCACCTTCCAAATTTCTAATCCCTTGCCCACTCTATGGAAGCTTATTTCCCCATCACTCATTCATCGTATTCGGCCCTCATTAATGGTGTTTATAATTTTATTAATGTTCTATTATACATACAAAATCAGGCTCTTGGCTCTTCAACACTTAGGCTCTCTCTGCCTAATCACATAAGCCCACCAGATTATATTAACTTGGCTCACCAGTTATAAAACATAATTACAATTCATTTCATAAACATGATTTGCAATAGGGCTCAGACTTGGGGACATTACAATCCCCCTCCCTTTATTTCTACACCGTCCTCAGTGCAACTTTACACAGCTTCTGCAAGATTTTCAAAATTTTCAAAAAAATGCGGGTACTCTGCCCGCATAACATATTCATGCTCCCATGTTGCGTCCTCAAGACCGTACCAGGTCCACTGGACCTTTACAAGCTTTATATCTTGATTCCAGAGTTGTTTTATTTTCCTGTCCAATATGTGCATAGGATGCACTTTTAGGATACCTTCTGGTTCCACCTGAATCACATTCCAGTCGATAACATGATTAGTATCAAGTATATATTTCTTAAGCAATAAAACATTAAACACATTATGTACAGTCATAGATGCAGGTAATGCAAGCATGTATGCAACTGGTCCAATCCTTTCCAAAATTTCAAATGGCCCACAAAATCTTGTTGCCAACTTGGCGCAACTTCCCAGCTTCAGGGAACTCCTGTTAGTTTTCACTTTTAGGAAAACATGATCACCCACTTTGAATTCTCAGTGGGTTCTGTTCTTATCAACATAACTTTTCTGCCTGTCTTGGGCAGCTTTCAAATTCTGTTTAATTTTTATCATTTGGTCCTCCATCTCCTTGAGCAACTCTGGCCCAACTACTACTCTATCAGCTAGATTATCCCAGCTCACTGGAGTGTTGCACTTTCTTCCATAAAGTGCTTCAAATGGGCTCATCTTCAACAATGCATGATACCCATTATTGTAGGAGAATTCTACCAAATGAAAATTCTACGTACATTCTCAGCATGTCCTCTATTACTCTGTTCACCCTCTCTGTCTGTCCATCAGACTCGGGATGATATGCTGTACTAAAATTCAGATTCATTCTGAATCCTTTGAATAGTCCTTTCTAGAAATTCGAGGTGAATTTCAGGTCCCTATCAGACACAATCATTTTAGGAATTCCGTGCAAGTGTGCCACTTCTTTTAAGAAGATAGCAGCAACATTTGTTTCCTTGTGAGTGGCTTTTAGTGGAATAAAATGGGCATCTTTTGTAAGCTTGTCCACCACAACCTTGATCAAATCATGATGCTTGCTTGTTCTGGGCAATACTGTAATAAAATCTGTTAAGGTCCTAACCCACACATAGGTAGATCAATGTATTCGGATGTAATAAAGGTCAATATTAATAAGGCCTTTCAATAAAATAGAATAAGGCAGATGTAAGAAGACCTAATAGAAGCTTCTTCTTCTAGAAGGATCTTCCT
>SNQJ01S0001471.1:69323-85507 GCA_010110895.2 Picea sitchensis
TTGGCCTTGGGGACATTGCAATCCCCTCCCCTTATTTTTTCACTGTCCCCAGTGCAACTTTACACTACATCTGCAAGCTTTTCAAAATTTTCAAAAATATGCTAGTACTCTTCCCGCATAACATCTTCATGCTCCCATGTCACGTCCTCAGGACCGTACCAGGTCCACTGGACCTTTACAAGCCCTATGGATTGATTCTGGAGATGTTTGTTTTTCCTGTCCAATATGCGCACAGGATGCACTTGTAGGACACCTTCTTGCTCCACCTGGATCACATTCCAATCAATTACATGATTAGCATCAGGAATATACTTTTTAAGCAATGAAACATGAAACAAATTATGTACAATCATGGATGCCGGTAATGCAAGCATATAAGCAACTGGTCCAATCCTTTCCAGGATTTCAAATGGCCCACAAAATCTAGCTGCCAACTTGGCACAACTTCCTAGCTTCAGGGAAGTCCTGTTAGCTTCCACTTTCAGGAAAACATGATCACCCACTTTGAACTCTCTATGGGTTCTATTCTTATCGGCATAACTTTTCTTCCTGTCTTGGGTAGCTTTCAAATTCTACTTAATTTTTATCATTTGGTCTTCCATCTCCTTGAGCAACTTTGGCTCGACTACTGTTCTATCAACTGGATTATCCTATCTCACTGGAGTATTGCACTTTCTTCCATAACTTGCTTCAAATGGGCTCATCTTAATTAATGCTTGATACCCATTGTTGTAGGCAAATTCTACTAAGTGTAGGTAGTCTTCCCATTTTGATGGTTTGTCCATCACATACATTATCAGTATGTCTTCTATTAGTCTATTCACCCTCTCTGTTTTTCCATCAGACTCAGGATGATAAGTTGTACTAAAGTTTAGATTCATTCCGAATCCTTTCTAGAAATTCGAGGTGAATTTTGGATCTCTGTCGGACACAATCGTTTTAGGAATTCCATGCAATCATGCCACTTCCTTTATGAAAATATCAGCAATATATGTTGCCTTGTGAGTAGTTTTCAGTGGAATAAAATGGGAAGATTTTGTAAGCTTGTCCACCACCACCATGATTGAATCATGCTGCTTGCCTATTCTGGGCAATCCCATAATAAAATCCATCGTTACTACTTTCCACTTCCATTCTGGAATGGGTAAAGGTTGTAGTAACCCTATTGCGTGCCTATGCTCAGCTTTAACTTTTTGGCAGTCCATACATATAGCGATGTATTCAGTGATCTCTCTCTTCATACCTAGCCAAAAGTAATGGCTCTCGGCCGCTGCAACTGTTTTCTGATATCCAGGTTGCCCTACATAAGGCAAATTATGTATCTCTTGGAAAATCATCTGTTTCAAGCCCTAGACATTGGGTACAAAAATTTTGTGCTTGTACAACAGTATTCCATCCGTTTCCAATTTATAAATTTCCATCTTCTGTGGCATCTTACCCTATTGTAGCTTGGCTACCAATTCTCTGTACTATAGATCTGCATTTGTAGCCTCCAGAATTTTTCTTTTAATATCAGTCGGATACATGCACCCTCTTGTTGAGTGCATCAGCCACTTTATTCTCCTTTCCTTTGATATGCTTGATATCAAAGTCATACTCACATAGAAATTCCAGCCATCCACTTTGTCTAGCGTTTAAGGTTGGCTAATCAAACAAATATTTCAGTCTGTTATGGTCTATTCTGAGCTCGAACCTCCTTCCCATGAGGTAATACCTCCATTTATTTAGAGCATGAACTATGGCTGCCAACTCCAAGTCATGGGTTACATAGTTCTTCTCGTGCTCTTTTAATTTCCTAGATTCATAACAGATTACGAATCTGTTCTGGCTGAGGATCCCTCCCAGTCCTTCTTTGCATGCATCAGTGCATACCATGAAATCTGTGTTTGGATCTGCAATCCTTGGGATTGGAACACTGGTTAACAACTGCTTCAATCGCTAGAAACTTTTCTCACATCCCTTTTTCCATTGAAACTGCTTCCCTTTTATTTGCAAGGAAGTGATAGGGTGAGCTATCTTAGAAAACCCTGCGATGAACCTTCTGTAATAACCAACCAATCCCATGAAGGATCTAACTTTCGTTACATTCCTTGGTGCTAACCATTCTCTAATGGCCTCAATCTTCTCAAGGTCTACCTCTATCCCATCCTTTGAGATAATATGTCCCAAGTAATGGATCCACTCCATATAAAACAATCACTTGCTCAGCTTGGCATACAGCTGGTGCTCTCTTAGCACCTGCAACACCATCCTCAAATCCTGTTCGTGTTCTTCCTTTGTCCTAGAATACACCAGAATGTCATCCAGGAAGATGATGAAAAGCTTGTCTATATAGTCCCTGAATACTCCATTCATCAAGCACATAAAAACAATGGGTGCATTTGGCAGTCCAAATGGCACCACTGTGAACTCGTAATGACCATACCTTGTTCTAAAGGTGGTCTTGTTGATGTCTTCATATTTTATTCTTACTTGGTGATATCCCGATCTTAGATCTATTTTCGAAAATATATTTGCATCCTTCAACTGATCGAAGAGATCATCAATCCTCGACGGAGGATACTTGTTCTTCACCGTTACTTTGTTCAATTGCCTGAAATCGATGCACAATCTCAACATTTCATCCTTATTCTTTACGAACAGGACCAGGGCACCCCAAGGCGAGACTCTTGGACATATATACCCCTTCTTTAGAATATCTTCAAGCTGCAGTTGAAACTCTTTCAGTTCTGGCGTACTCATCCTGTACGGATCCTTTGACACTGGAGCTGCTCCAGGCATCAATTTCACAAAGAAATTGATATCCCTTTTCAGAGGTAGTATAGGTACTTCATGGAATACATCTTCGAACTCTTTAAGCACCACATGATCCTCAATACTTGACACCTTATCCTTAGATGTTTCCTCTACACAGGTTGCAAATAATTGACAACCTTTTCTGTAGCACTTCTTCAGTTACATCGTTGATATTTCCTTGATAGCTACAGCTCTAGGAATTCCTTGGACTTCTCTCTCATTCCCTTCTTCATCTAAGCAAGTGAATGCCTTGTTCCGACAGTCCAAGATGGCCTGGTGTTGGTCCAACTAGTCCATCCCAATTAGACAGTCATAAGAACCTAATGGCAGAATGTTCGATTCGGCCTTCTTGCTCAGTCCATTCATGTCCAAAGGACAAGACTTGACTAACTCTGTGACTTTCCTCTTGGTTCATGTAGCTAGTTGCACTAACCAAGAATTTTCATGTTTTCTTCTTATCAAATGCAAACTTTCTACCACTCTAGGGTCTATATAACTATGGCTAGCCCCTGAATCAACTAAAATAGTAAATGGTTGGTTTTTTACCATACCTTCCACTTCAATCATGTGAGACTGATATTCAACTTGTTTGTGTTCTAGGGCTGTGTATATCCTTGGCATTCTACTGCCCATGTCCTCCACTGTTTCAGCTTGTTGAACATTGTGGACAACTCTTACTTTATCATTTATGTGGGGGAAATCTTTGTACCTATGGTTTTCTTTACAACCCCAACATTCCAAAGGTGGCAGCCTTGAAATTTGTCCACCCACTTCATCCTTCCTGGGCTCTCTAAAAGACGGTTTTCCTTGAGGACTGTTTCTGAAAAAGGGTGGTTTATTTCCCTTCTGCCTCTATTCTTTCTTGAACTTTTTCTGGTCATCCCAAGCCTTTTGAAAGGTAGTATTTTCTCTTTGTTGTTCAAATAAGAACTTCTCCCTCCTTATTGTTTCTTCCATAGTCTTTGGGTCATCATACTGGATCTTATCCCCAATAGAAGGTGGTAATCCACTCAGGTACATTTGAATCTTGACAGACTCATCTTTGATGAAAGGAACATACTTTAGTAATTCTAAAAACTTTCGTTTGTATTCATCAATGGTCATGTTGTCCAGCTTGTGTTCAAAGAACTCTTTCATCTTTCTATCATAATATCTTTTAGTTAAGTATTTCCTCTCGAAATACCTCTTGAATTATTTCCATGTGATGTTATTTTCTCTAATGTGTTGCACCTGCACAAGTTGATCCCACCACATGGATGCCTTTCCCTTCAGTTGATACATGGAAATCCTTCCCTCTGCATGAGAGGAATAATTCTACAGTTGAAAGTATTTCTTCATACCAAGCAACCAAGTTTCGACATCTTCCTCCTTCTTATGTTGTCCATCAAATGTTGGAGGCTTTATCTTGTTCATTTCCCCCTTCAATTCATCCATTCCAGATCTCCTGTTCTTTCTGGTAGGGGATGAGCTGGAACTACTGTGTGCTTCCTTACCAGAATTTTTTGGGGAGTGACGACGATGTCCACTAACACTCCTCGATCTTGTTTTCCTCTCAGGGGTCCTACGACGCCCTGTTTTGTTTGAGTCATTTTCTTTTTCTAACCTCTTCTCAATTATTTCCAGACTCTTCAACAACTTTAAGTTGAGTACACCTGCTGATCCCTGGATTTCATGAGATTTCAGTTATCATCTTGGCGATTCTAGGCTTCCTTCTGTAATCTTTCAACGATTTTCATTATATTCCCTTCCTTATCCATCTCTTTTCCATGTCCATTTGAGTTTGATCCTTCGATTCCCAAGCAGACATCCATTCCTTCTGTTTTTCTCCCTAAACCGGAAGCAATCCGCACCTCTTCCATTTCTTTTCACTCAGTGTTAATTCTAACTGGTTCTGGACCTTGGTACTCATCAAACTTCTACAATAACAACATGTAAACAACCCAAATTTTTTCAGGCCGTCTCTCCTTAACAAAAATCCACACAATCAAAACCAATCTAAATTAAGAAAAAGTTTTGATTTTACGAAATTTTCTGGGCTCTGCTCGGCTCTGCAACTTTCTGGTGATAGCTCCCTCTTTCTTATTCCCTACCCACATGACCAAGGGTCGTGACCAAGTGCTATACTACTAGGTGATACTCGAGCCTTTGGCCTTCGAAGAGTTTAAGCCACAAACAACTATCTCCTGGAGTTTTCGATTTACCGAATTCACGTAAATCAGGTGGATCGACAATCCACGTTTACCCAACATCCAACGATTAAAATCGGTTGCGATTCTTCCATCTTCGAAAATTTTGGGACTTTGGGTTTCAAGGTTTAGGTCCTTGAGGCTTTCAAAATTGCTTCCCTTTCCAACCCCCGACTTTCAAAATTTCGATTTCCTTAACCTCCTGGCCCACGGAGCACAATTGTCTCCCACATCCACAGTGGCAAGTGGCACATTCAAGAGGTCCCATGTCACCTTCAGCGATGTCATCGGGTCCCACCACTCTCTCTTTTCTTCTTGACCCATTGACACATGGTACACACCCATGTGTCCACGTCCATTCCAATTTAAATCCAACGGTCAGATCCTCTCTTAGATCTATGACGCAGATCCTTTTGACGTTTCGAGGTTTCGGGGTTTCGGGGTTTCGTGACTCAACTCACTCTATTTTTCCCCGACAACCGAAATTCTGAAATCATGACTTACCTTCTGCTTGATCTAACGGTCAAGCCTTCTACTCCCGATATACGGTGTAGATTGTTTTGGAACTTTAGGGTTTCGAGTTTCGACATTTATGCTACCACGCACCCAGCTTCTTTCGATATCCGAACTCCGATAGACTTCCCGGATATCCTTTCGTCACCCTTTTCCAGATCTAACGGTTGTAAAGGTCTCTCCTTATGAACTGATCCTATGGATCCCACACTCCAAGTGTCGAGCACTCCCTCTCTTCACAGATTTCTTCTTATATTTTAACTGCATGCACTTGGGTCGACACATGTCGCCCATGAGGCTGCATGCACTTCATCAGCTGGTGTGAAGTTTTAGGAACGTGTTCCCCCTTCCAGGGATCTGGGATCAAGAAAAAACATTTCACACATCATTTTAGAATAATAATTTAATATTATTCTCAAGGGTTTAATCCCCCTCATCTTATCCCCTCTTCCAACCTCTCAGCCCCCTCTCCCTTACCCAGGCTTTGTGGATGCTTAGTCCCCCATCACTCATTCATCATGGTCGGTCCACACACAAAGATGTTTTGTATTAATAATGTGAATAATTACATGTACAAAAATCAGGCTCCTGGCCTTCAACACTTAGGCTCCCTGGAATAATAACACATAAGCCCACTAGCTTATATAACTTGGCTCACCAGCCTTATAAACTTGAATTATAGTTCATAAACAATCTTTATACTTCATAGACATGATTTACAATAGGGTTTGGCCTTGGGGACATTACAATCTTCTCAGCACACACAACAATCCAAAGTACACCAACTCTCTTCTACCCAGCCTTCACAACCTAAGAGAGTGGACCCCCTTCCCTGCCACGCAGTCCTTCAGGATATCCACCTCCTTCCAGGGTTCAATTGAACCTATTCAAGAATCTCCATGCTGGGATTCTCAGGATTCATAGTTATGGGAACAACTTAATGCATGCTGATGCATCTCAAACATGAAGGCATTGATTCATGGATGTAATACACCAGTAGTCATTACTTCCAACCCAACCACGACTCCTCTCCACAACTCATTTTAATCTCCCCATCCAAGATCAAAATGAATGAATAATTAAGAGTGGGTGCAAGAGTGAATGAAGAGAGAAAATAATTAAAGGTGTGAACAATGAACAATGAAAAATGAGTGAGTGAGTGAAGGAGTGAAGAAGAAGCCCCAAAACAACCCACAAGATGGGTTTATATATTTATTTGCAAATCAAGAACCACATGGCCTTCCCCAAGAAGCTCATGTAACCACTCCTCTTCACTAAAAAAATTATGGGTAAATAAAATATAAAATAAATACTTAGCCCCTCAAGCCCCCTCTCTTGTGGAATCATATCCCCTTATAACTATTGTCCTTGTTCGTCTAGCAACTAGTGATGTATTTATTATTAGTAATGATAAAAAAATTACATTTCCTAGGCACACTAGCCTCTTTTAATTGTTTGGGCACTCTGGCCTTTCATAGATTAACAAAATACATTATTTAATATGAGGCTAAAAAAACCGGGGTATTACATCTCCTCCCCCTAATTTTGGCACTATCCTGAGTGCATATACAAAACAAAACAAAAAAATTCAAAATTTATTCAAAAAGTTGCGAGTACTCTTCCCGCATGGAATCTTCATGCTTCCAAGTAGCATCTTCAGGACCGTAGCAGATCCACTGGACTTTTACCAGCTCTATAACTCGATTCCGGAGCATTTTGACTTTTCTGTCCAATATTCGCATTGGATGGACCTGAAAGTCTCCCTCTGTCTCTACCTGAATCAGATGCCAATCAATAACATGGTTAAGATCATGTACATATTTTTTTAGCAAAGATACATGAAATACATTATGCACATTCATGGAAGTAGGTAATGCAAGAATGTATGCAACTAGCCCTATTTTGTCCAATATCTCAAATGGACCACACAATCTAGTTGCTATCTTTGTACAACTACCCAACTTCAAAGAGCTCTTCTTGGGCTTCACTTTTAAAAGCAAATGCTCCCCCACTTTAAACTCTCTAGTTGTCCTATTCTTATCTGCATAAATTTTCTATCTATCTTGAGCTTCCTTTGAATTCTTCTTAATTCTAACCATTTGGTCTTCCATATCCTTGACCAATTCTGGCCCAACTACCACTCTATATATTGGGTTGTCCCAACTCACTGGAGTATTTCATTTCCTACCATACAAAGATTCAAATGGGCTCATTTTCAATGAAGCTTGATACCTGTTGTTATAGGCAAACTCAACCAAGTGCAAGTAATATTCCCACTTAGATGGATTATCCATCACATACATTCTCAACATGTATTCAATTACTTGGTTGACTCTCTCTGTCTGCCCATATCACTGTGGATGGTATGTTGAGCTAAAGTTCATATTTGTACCAAATCCTTTAAACAATCCCCTCTAGAAATTTGAAGTAAACTTTGTGTCTCTGTCTGAGACAATTGCCTTAGGGATCCCATGCAACGTAGAAATCTCACTCATGAAAATTTATACAATATTAGTTGATGTATGAGTCATTTTTACAGAAATAAAATGAGCATCCTTTGTCAATTTATCAACCACTACCATGATTGAATCATGTTGTCTTGTTGTCTTGGGAAATTTAGTTATAAAATCAATGGTTACTACTTCCCATTTCTTCTTTGGAATTGGTAATGGTTGTAGCAAACCCATTGGGTGCCTATGCTCAGCCTTCACTCTCTGACATTCTATACATATGGAAATGTAATCAGCAACAACTTTTTTCATTCCTGACCAAAAGAATTGGCTTCTTACTACTGCAATTGTTTTCTGGTAACCATGATGTACGACATATGGAACATAATGCATTTCTTTAAATACCAAATTCCTAAGTTCTTCAGAACTAGGAACATAAATTCTATTTTTATGCATAAGTAATCCATCTTCCTTCATCTCATGTTCTTTAATTTTTGTTGTACATTTTCTTGTTGTAAGCTTTCCTTTACCTATAGGTAATGTTGATCTATGAAAACAACATCTAAAATTATTCTCTTTAAATTTGATTGATGCATACTAACAGTTGTAGCATGCATGAGATGTACTCTTCTACTAAGTGCATTAACAACTTTATTTTATTTTCCTTTGATATGCCTGATGTCAAAATCGTATTCACTTAAAAATTCTAGCAATCTTGTCTTCCTGGCATTTAAAGTTGGTTGTTCAAAAAGATATTTCAGACCACTATGTTCTGTTCTTAATTCAAATCTCTTCCCCATGAGATAATGCCTCCACATATTCAAAGTGTGAACAATGGCATCAAGTTCCAAGTCATGTGTGGCATATTTCCTCTCATTCTCTTTAAGCTTTCTAAACTCATAACCAATAACATGTCCATTTTGAGTGAGGACTCAACCGAGTCCTTCCTTGCATGCATCTATACATACCACACAACTTCCATTCGGGTCAACAATATTTAAAATAGGAGCACTAGTAAGTAATTATTTCAACATATTAAAGTTCTCTTCACACTTTTCTATCCATTCAAATTTAATTCCCTTCTTTTGAAAAGAAGTGATGGGATGAGAAATCTTAGAGAACCCTGCTATAAATATTTTGTAGTAACCAACTAACCCCATAAAAGATATGACTTTTGAAACATTCATGGGTGTTGGCCATCCTCTAATGGATTCAATCTTCTCTAGATCCACTGCTATACCTTGTTATGAAATAAAGTGTCCCAAGTAATGGATCTGTTCTTGGTAAAAAGAACACTTACTAAGCTTGGCATACAACTGATGTTCCCTCAACACTTGCAATATCAATCTTAGGTGATGGTCATGCTCTTCCTCTGACTTATAATAGATAAGTATGTCATCCAGGAATACTATGACAAAGTTATCCAAATAATTTATAAATATGTCATTCATTAAGCACATAAAGACAACTGGTGCATTGGACAATCCAAATGGAACCACTACAAATTCATAATGCTCATACCTGGTTCTAAAGGTTTTCTTATGGATGTCTTCTTCCTTGATTCTTACCTGATGGTATCCCAATATAAAGTCTATCTTTGAAAATATATTTTCCCCTCTTAGCTAATCAAAGAGGTCATCAATTCTGGATAGAGACTACCTTCTCTTTACAGTGGATTTATTCGGTTGTCGAAAGTCAATACACAACCTCAAGGTTCCTTCCTTCTTTTTGACAAAGAGTACTAGTGCTCCCCAAGGTGAAACACTTGGACGTATGTACCCTTTCTTCAAAAATTCTTCCAACTACATTTGTAATTCTTTTAATTCTGGTGTACTCATTTTGTAAGGTGTTTTTGATACCAGGGAAACTCCTGGCATTAAATCAATATATAAATCTATCTGCCTTTTTGGTGGAAACCCGAGTATTTCTTGGAATACATATTCAAGCTCTTGTAGTACAAAAAATTATTCAAGGTTTGGCCCCTTTATATTTTCTAGTTCTTCAACATGGGCTACATACAATTGACATCCTTTTCTGAAACATCTCTTTAGCTGTAAGGTTGAAATATCCCTTATAGAGATGGGTCTTGGAACTCATTTCATAGTGCTTTGTTTTCCTTCTTCATCAAGACATGTAAATGTCTTGTTATGACAATCTAGTACAACATGATGCTTTTCCAACTAATCCATTCCAATTAAAATATAATAAGACCCCAATGGTATAATATTTAGATCAGCATTAGTATTCACACCATTAAGACTTATGGAACAACCTCTAATCATATCATGGATTCTCCTTTTGGTTCCAATGGCTAGCTGAACCAAACTTGATTTTCCAAGGTTATTTTTCTCCAGATGTAATCTATCCACTATTTTTGGATCAATGTAACAATGAATTGCTCCAGAATCAACTAAAATAGAAACAAGATGATTAATTAGTTTACCTTCCACCTCGATCATATTGGATTCATATTCTTCTTATCGATCATCTATGGCTGCATATATTCTTCCCATGTCTTCTACTGTTGTAGCCTCTTGGATGTTGTGCATTGTATTCACTTTATCCTTTCTGTGATTGAAATCCTTGTACAGGTGATCTTCTTTTCATCCCCAACATTGGATTGGTGGTCTTCCCATTTTTCCTAATGAGTCTTCTCTCTTGGATTCATCCTTAGAACACTAGTCAGGTTGATTTTTATTTGGGATATTTCTATTGAAAGTAGGTTTGAATCCTTTCTTTCTCTGATCAGGCTTCTCCTTATTATCCTTCTGATATTTCTGCAAAGACTCTCTACCCTTTCCTTTATCATACAAGTACTTATCCTTCCTAATGGTCTCATTCAAATTCCTAGGTTCATCATATTGAATCTTATCTTTATAAAAGGATGGAAGTCCACTCAAAAACCTATGTACTTTCACCTTCTCATCTTTTATAAACCCCACATACTTTAGCAACCCCACAAACTTCTTTTCATACTCCGTCATGGTCATGCTTCCCATCTTGAGTTCAAAGAAATCCTGCATTTTCTTTTCATAAAAGTTCTCTGAAAGGTAATCCTTCTGAAAATATTTCTTGAACTGCTTCCAAGTGATCCTATTCTCATTAATGTGCTCAACTTGCTTCAACTGATCCCACCACATAACAACTTTCCCATGTAAATGGTATGTGGAAATTCTAGCTTCTAGGTTTGATGAGTAGTCATGCAATTGAAAATAACTCCTGAGTACAAGAAACCATGCTTAAACATCATCTTCCCTTTCTCTTTCACCATCAAAGGATGGTGGATTAAACTTCCTCAACTCTCCTTGCAAATTGTCAAATTCATGTCTTCTTATTTGGTTCCTAACAGGAGACACCTTTGGACTATTTATGGAATCTTCAGATGCATAAAATTTCCTTGTTGAGTAGGGAGGTGAGTGATGTCTATGAGTTCTGCTAGCACTTATTGAATAACCAGCTCTTCTTCGGTCATCTCTTCTTTCATGACATATTCCCTCTTCCTCATGTTTTGAGTTTGATCCATTCTTTGTTTTCCTCTGCAACTTATTTAAGATCTGCATCACTTGAGTATTTATTTGATTTTGTTCTCTTATTATTCTCTCATTGTCTGTTTTGTAACTCTTCACTTCTATTTTCAGGATTCTCACAGTCTCTATCAATGTTTCTTACTCCCCTTTGGCCTTGTGTCTGTTGGATTCTGTCTCTGCATTATCAACACTGATATTTTGACCTTTGGACTCTTTATCATGGCTGGAAGATCCCTCTCCTTCTTCCATTTCTTGAATATGCATTCTTATACTAAACTAATAGGTTTACACCCCCTAATTCTGCAAAATGTGCAAGCAACCATTTTGTTAGAATTATGCATATTATAAAAACAAATTGCCAAACAGTGTTACAGGTCCTTTTTATTCTCAATTCATGAAGAAATATATTATCATTCTCCATATTATAACAATTCCATGTTATTCTTCTCTGAATCATCTTTCCAATGACTATAATATTGCCCCAATTCGATATTTGAGCTGAAAGTTATGGCTTCCCGAAAAAAAATCACTTTCATCCCCTTTTCTTTTGTTTTGCAATAGGATCTTGTCGAAATATTCCACAACTCCTTTAACTAGTACATAATTCAAATTCTACATAGAGGCTTCCTTCAATCCACTTTCCTTTTGACCATGGCTCTAAACCATGAGCTTATTCACTCCTTAGCATCGTTCCTTTAGCGCTTTTCCATTATTCTTCTACACATGAGCTTGTTCCAATACAATGTCCGAGGGATTGGTTACTACTAGGCCCTTCGTGCCTCAACCCATTTACCTTATCATGAGACTGACGTTGGAACCAAGTCCTACAGACTTCAGCCTAGCTATTCTCCCATTTCAATCTTCCAATTATCCCGAAGTAAACTTCGCCAAACACCTATATTAACTCCACTGGTAGATTGGACGGTTGGGATTTGATCTCCAGTCAACTGGTCAATCCCGGATCATATAGAGGCTTCAACGAGATAGACGATCATGACTTAATATGACATTGATATGGATGATCATAATCAATTTGGGACTTTGGCGCTTTGGGACTCCAGAACATTACAACTCCCAAGTCGCTCAACTCCTCCGGAATGATAATCGTCGAAGCTCTTACTCTATCCTTCCACTGTTAAATAGGACTGTCATGAGAACTCTTGGAGGGTCTTAGATCAACGGACCACATGAATTCGCTACTCCGAGACTCTGGAACATTACAAATATTGATTTTTTCAAGTTCCCCACAGTGATACCCACCGAAGTAGTCATAAAGTGATGATGACCACTTACCATCGGTTAATGCCTTCGCTTACGCTATCCTTCCACTACTTTATCCAATGGCCATGACTTAATCAAGCATCGGGATGGACGGTCCTTATTAATTTTGGATCTTCGGAACTCCGAGACTCTGGGATATTACAACTCCCGAGTCATTCAAATCCCCTAGAGTGATATATATCGAAGTGCTTACGCCATCCTTCCACTCCTTGATCTAACGATTGAGAAAGGTCCCGAAGGGATCTTACATCGATGGTATGTATGAATTCGTGACTTCGATCTTCGACAATTTCACTAATAGAGACGTTGGACACCCTCGGAGGCCATACCCTTGTAGATGACATGGCATGCTGATGTCACCTATGGTGATGTGGACCCATGACATGTGTGCCATGTGTCACTAAAAAATGAACAGGCTAGGGTCCAAAAGGTATTGAATCTGAGTTACACGTGTCCCCACATGGTACCTCGACCACATGGCATATGACATGTCATCAATCGAATGGATGGTCCACTATCTCTGCTGCAGATTTGACGACCTGCATTAGTCCTGAATTCTTCCCTTGATCTAATGGTCGACGATATTTTGAGACTTTGGGACTCCGAGACTCCAACTTATAACAATTCTAAAATGGTTTTATTCTCCCGAAGTTAACTTCCCGAAGTGGTCAACACCGGATGACCCTGACCAACGAATGATATTTCACTCGAGCCTCCCATCGGATCAGATGACTGACAGGACTTCGTGACTTCAACCTTTTTTCATGATTCTACCTTGTCTCCCATAATCAATGAAGAAAGAAAGTTTCGTAGTTTTCCATCTCTTTCTTGGCTTTGATCAACGACTATGATTGCTCTCGAGATCCAAAAGGGATGGTTGGACATGCTACTTCAAGCCTGTTTCTGAACTAATTTTGAACTTTGATAAATTGTTAATTAATAAATATGCATGAAATATTGACATGCATAGATAAATATTCATGCTACAACATGAAAGAAATGAACCATATGTCATGCACAACAATAACCAACAAGCATGCATATTATAGAGACAAGTTTCATAGATAAATAAATACACAACGAAAATAACATATATAGGTAAATAAAAACCATGATAGAGAGAGAACTTATCTCTAATGAAATGAATAATCAATTGGATGCAACCAAGGATGTTCCACCCAGCTGTAGACACTGTTGTTCCAAGTCTCAACAATAATGTCAACCCTGAGCTAGGACTATGAGCGCAAAAGGATAGTTCCAGAGTGTCACTTAGCTTCCCCAAACTATTCAACACTCAAGCTCTCACAGGATTCTCAGCAAAAAAAACAATCAAAAGTACACCATCTCTCTTCTACCCAGCCTGCACAACCCAAGAGAATGGACCCCCTTCTCTACCATGCAGTCCCTCAAGTTGTCTACCTCCTTCCAGGGCTCCAGTGCACCTGGTCAAGAATCTCCATGCTGGGACTCTCAGAATTCATAGCCGTGGGAACAAATTAAAGCATGGTGATGCATCTCAGACATGCAGGCATTAATTCATGGCTGGAATACACCAGCAGTCATTACTTCCAACCCAACCATGGCTCCTCTCCACAACTCTCTTTTCTCTCCCCAACCAAGATAAAAATGAATGAATAATGAAGAGTGGGTGAAAGAGTGAATGAAGAGAGAACATAATGAAAGGTATGAACAATTAACAATGAACAATGAGTGAATGAGTGAATAAGAAGTGCCCAAAAAACCCACAAGATGGGTTTATATCTTTATTTTCAAGTCAAGAACCACATGGCCTTCCCCAAGAAACTCATGTAACCACTCCTCTCCATTAAAAAAATTATGGGTAAATACAATATAAAACAAATACTTATCCCCTCAATCCCCCTCTCTTGTGGAATCATAGCCCCCTATAACTCTTATCCTTGTCTGTCTCATCCAGTGATGTATTTATTATTAATAATTATCAAAACATTACATTTCCTAGGCACACTAGCCTCTTTTAATTGTTTGGGCACTCTAGCCTTTCATATATTAACAAAATACATTATTTAAAATGGGGCTCAAAAAGCCAAGGTATTATGCTTAACCTGGTAGATATTCTAATAACACTTGTAGGAGATTGAGGTACTTGTTGCTCCTATTGTTGTACATTTTGATTTTCTGGTACCTTTGGAATTTCCTTTTTAGTGATCTCATCAAGCACTGTGTATTCTGGTTTTTCTTTTTCCTATTTCTTTCCTTGCAATCTTTGTACATGACCTTCTCATTGAATATGACATCTCTACTCCTAAGGATTTTGTGATTTTCATAATCCCATAAGCGATAACCAAAATCATTAACATCATATCCAATAAAGGTACACTTGTTGGATTTTGCCTCAATCTTTGTTCTTTTTTCTTTATCAATGTGGACAAATGCTTCACAACCGAAAGTCTTTAAAAATGAATAGTTTACCTTTTTACCTGTTCATGCCTCCTATGGAATGCCACCATCCAAAGAGCTTGAAGGTCCTCTGTTTATTAAGTAAACAACAATATTTAAAACATCTGCCCAAAATTGTAAGGGAAACCCAACATGCAATGCCATACTTCTTGCACACTCCATGATTGTCCTATTCATCCTTTATGACACACCATTTTCTTGTGGTGTTCTTGGAGCTGTCTTCTCTCTACAAATTCCATGAAATGAACAGTAATCATAAAACTCCTTGCTGCAATATTCACCTCTATTGTCTGATCTGAGACACTTCAAACTTTTTCCTGTCTCATTCTCAACCAAAACTTTCCATTTCTTAAAAGTTTCAAAAACATCAGATTTTTGTTCAATGCAATAAACCCAAGTTTTTCTAGTTGCATCATCAATAAAAGTAACATAATAATGAGATGCACCAAGAGATGATACCTGAGCTAGTCCCCATACATCTATATGCACAAGCTCTATCATTTCTCTCTTCTTTTCTTTTCCAACTACAAGAAATATGACTCTCTTATGTTTTCCATAAACACAATGCTCACAGAAATCCAAATAATTTTTTTTAAGATATGAAAACAAATTCCTTTTGTTAAGTATTTGAATCCCCTTCTCACTCATGTTTCCAAGCCTATGATACCAAAGTGTTGTATCCACTTTTCTAGAATCTAAATAGATAGAAGAATCAATATTACTAGTACATAAATACAATGTACCTACCTTCTCTCCTTTTTCTATCACCAATGATCCTTTGGTGACCTTCACTTTCCAACTGCCTTGTTGAAATTATATTTTTCCTTAGATATTGGACATGTCTTACCTCTTTCAAAAGCCATTGGTTTCCATTCTTTTTCTTTATTTGTACCTTTTCCATTCCAACAGTTTTGCATGGTGCATCATCACCCAAATGAACCTGTCCAAAATCACCTTGAACATAATCTAGAAAATGTTTCCTATGGGGTGTG
>SNQJ01S0001471.1:85557-101233 GCA_010110895.2 Picea sitchensis
CAAATGAACCTGTCCAAAATCACCTTGAACATAATCTAGAAAATGTTTCCTATGGGGTGTGGAATGAAATGAAGCCCCTGAATCTACTACCCAAGCCTCAAAAATATTATCTACATAAAGAATCAAATAATCTTGTAACACATCACCTTTTACATTTGCTTCCTGATTTTTCTCCTACTGTCCATCTCTTTGTTTCTTTGGATCTCTGTAGTCTTACTTAAGATGTCCTTTCTTTCCACAATTCCAACACCCTATTTTTCCTAGTCTGGATTTGGATATTCCCTTCCTAGAATTCCCACGGTTCCATGAGCCCTTTCCTCTATCGTTTTGTCTTCCCATGTTATCCATGTTTAACGCGTTACCTGATGTCTCACCTGTGCTTTTCCATCGCATTTCCTCGCTAAGGATAGCACCAACAACATCATCAAATTTTAGAGTTTTTGAACTAGAGACAGAGTTACTTGCAACCATGACCAAGCCATTCCATCTTTATGGAAATGAGCACATGATTAGAAGAGCCTTGACCTCATCATCAAAGTCAACTTTTACAGAACTTAGTTGATTAGTAACTATATTAAATTCATTTAAATGATCTACAATAGATCCACCTTCTAACATCTTCATATTAAATAATCGCTTCATAGATTTTTCCATACACTTTATCCAATACGTCCATCAGTTCTTTCATTGTATTTTCTTTTGAAATATTGAAAGATATCAACGCTTCCAGGATCAGTCGTATCGTTCCCAGTGCCTTTCTGTCAAGAAACTCCCATTCTTCGTCCTTCATGGTCATTGAATTCTTTGTTATTCCACCCAACGGTAGGAATAGATCCTTTTGATATAAATAATCTTCCATCTGCATATTCCATAACCAGTATTTTTTTCCATTAAATTTCTTGACCCTAAACTTTCCATCTTCCGCCATTGATCCCACTCAAACCAGGAACCCTCTTTTCCTGTGAGTTACCTTTCGCTCTGGTACCAATTGTTAGACAAAAGGATCACAGAGTAATAAAATAAAACAAATGTGGAAATAAAGCAAAGAAGATACACAATACAATAGAAACCTAAATATATGTGGTTCACCCAGTGTGGGCTACGTCAACCAGATAAATTTCTAGGTCCTTCCTTTTTATTATCCAACAAAATGAAGGGGTACAACCTACAACATGCCCAATGTAACTTCCTCTTCTTCCTTTCACAATATCCTCTCTCAGAATACAATAATCACACACATACACAACCACAATACAATTCCATAATAAAAGAGGGTTTCCTTTTGGAGCAAAGAACCCTAAAATAACTTCTACTGTCAAATCTGCGACCTTATAATGAACGATCCATATTGATTACGAAATTACAATATTTTACAAGGAAAATTTTCCCAATATTTCTCTTCGGGGTCGCTGCCCCTAAATCCTCGACTAGGGGGAGGGGGCGACGACAGTTGTGGGGTGAAAATCCCCCCGACACCCCCTGTTAGGGAATGGGGTCCAAGAACAGATGAAACAAACATATGAATCAGGAAGATAATCGGGATCCACAACCAACAATTATAATAAAGTAATATATTAATAGGTTAAACAAGCAATACATTAGGGTTAAGGAGGATTTTCACAGAGAGAATTCTCTTGTGCGATTCTAGGGTTTTATCATGTGATGCTAGGGTTTATACTGTGCATGTAAACACTAGAGAATAACATGATATTAAAGATGATATGGGTTATTACATTTCTTGTTGTATCATTAGGGTTACAATTTAGCGTTCAATAATATCTCTAAACAAACCCTATTGAAAGTTATGAAATCTAAATTTGAAATGCCTTGATAAGGACACCCTCATTAGTATTAGACTAATTCTCTAAATATTGATAAGGTGAAGCTAGGGAAGTCAAGCAATGAAAAACGAGTAATAAAGTCATGTTTGAAATGGGGCATTTCATCTTTCCTAGAATTTGGTTGGTGGTGTTGAAAATCACCATATTCTTATTGATGAGACCTCATGTGCCTATGGTTCTTCATATAACTCGAGCACACATAAGGGTGGTAGTGTTAGACATATGCATTGATTTTTTTTAGTCAAAAGTAAATATATTCCACGTTGAACATGTCATTTTACCTCTCATGTATAATTACACGAGGTCACTCAAGTTGACTATCTAGACCCTTTGTGTTACTAATGGTATCCATCAAATTCTCACACTCTAAATGAGGTAGGGAGTATTTTACCTTTGACAAGTTCTTTCTATAAATTATTTGTAGTTGGATGTTTGTAACAATGACTAGGTTTGTAAAGTGATATACCAGTGCACTCAGTTTGTAATCCATGAATACATTTAACCATCAATCATTCTTTATTTTTCATCCAGTGTAATATATTCACCCTTAAAAACCATTGATCCAATCAGAAATTCTATGAATTCATCATTTATTAACAATGTATTGAGGGTTTGTTTCCCCTCTATGCATTATGCTAACTAATCAATGCCCCAATTTTTGTCTTTTGGGACAACCTCTATGTATATGTGTCCTATGAAAATTCAATGCACATTCAAATAAAAGAGTGTAGGATTTTGATAAGATAGATAAATCATAAACTATTATAGATTGTTACCACACTATTTTGAAGCCTTTCCAACCATAGCATACATGGTTGTACAAGATAATAATATGATCATAATTTGGTGAAATAGATTATTGGACCTTCTTAAATTGGGTTGATTCAAAAATTACATGTGGTTTTATTGCAAGTGATATGCGATCCTATGCATCAACCTAGTCTTTTGATTCACAATCACCCCATTCACTAGTACTACATGGTGCACAAAAGCAAGAAAGATTTCATGTCATTATTTCAGATACACGATTTTCTAATATTCAAACTAAATGAAATCAATGAGTTCCAAATGATATGCATGTGATCGATATACATTAACCACTTCCAAAAAAATTCTTTGCACATGTCGTCTCACTGTTGATTCCACTTTCCTTCTTGTTCCCTCTTCCATTACTATAGAACACCATCGGAATACATATTTTGCATCTCGAATTGGGGAATTTTTCATAAATTCATCTCATCCCTATGTAATGTAGTTTTGATGCATGCATGAGCTCCATCATGCTCACCTTTCCCATGCCCAATATAAAAATAGTTCCAAATATGTGACACATTGCATTTTTTGTGCAACAAACTCAACTATTGGAATACAACAAAAATTTTGAATTGACATGTATAACCATTTGACCAAATCCAATATTGATCCATCTATATGTCTCTCTCCTTCAAGTAATTTTGTAACATATGAAAGATAGGTTGAACATAATATAGGTCATGGAACCTATCATCAATGATGTAGAAAATAGTCTCCTTAAATATTATCCTCCTATCTTAGCTTCTATCTAACCCATGCCTACATGTCATATGTACCATTATGTTGACCTGATATGGATGATAATATTGGATCTAGATATCATTTTATAGTTGGAGGGTTTAGTTATTAGTGAAGTTGAAAAATGACAATATAGTACTGAGGGGAATGGTGTGTAAAATTCTCATCCTACCATTGCACCACATTGACATGTTGAACATATTGTTGGGTTTTTCCCGAAAAAAAGTCTTGATGAAATCACATACTCATACTTTATGGCACAAAAATCATGGCATAATTACAAGGTAACCTTTTAAAACTATATGTAAAATTTATAAGTGTAATTTGAAATAATGTGTTCCCTTTAAATGCACAACACTAATAACCAATGCTATATTTTTTCTTTCTTTCCCACCATCTAGTTCATAAATAACATATTTAAAGATCTACATGTCAACCACCATCCTCCCAAATTTTTGGTCCTTAGTTTTATTAATGCACTGGATCAATAATGAAAATCAAATGCACCTAGGGCATGTCCCATCTAAACAAATATTTGCATAATATTTTTTTTTGTTCGACCTTGGACACAATATGTTATGAATAAAGTCTCTTGGTGAAATTGGTGGTGGTGTGGGTAAGCATATATACACATCGTTAGTATGCAAGACACGACATATGTGTATCTATGTATCATAATAATAACCAAATTATGTGTGGTGTCTATAGCAATGTGTTATGGTCTTTGCATAATCTAGCACACCAAGGCTTGCACTTCTCAAAAGATCTTTGGTCCACATTTATCTCCTTGTGATCATTCTTGAATCTCTCATAGAGTTATGTTTTTTCATGTGAAGGAAGTGTTGAATGTGGGGCTCATGGTCACTAGAACCTCTTCTTGAATTTAGAACATCGTTTAGATTGGATGAAGGCTTGGTATTTTCATGCAAAAAATTCCATACTAGTCCCTTAATAGCTTCAACTAGAATGAGGAAACCTACCAATGATGGCCCAATAATTTGTTTGATCTAGATTGTCAAGGATTTATCTTCTAATATAATACTTTCAAAGGGTTTTGGTACATACTTTTAAAATATTATATGCATGTGTGAGAAATCAACATTGCCTTGTGGTCATGTTTACAATTGATTATGAAAATACACAATGGGCTATATTATGATCTTCTGAATAAGAATTATTTCCAATTGTATTAAAAATAGCCTAAATATTTATAACTATATTATTAATTATATCTAAACTATTATATTGTTGAAATTTGTTACTTTGGAAGGTAATAATGTCTAGTAAGTTGTAATCTTATGTAAAAGAGAGTTATCCCACATTCATCAAGGAGTAAAACACTTTTGTTATCATTCATTATATAAAGATGTGAAATTAAATTTATTCCACATGTATTATTGGGATGTAATTCCTCCATATATCTTTGTATATAATAGAGGTAAGAGAGACCCATGAGAAACAACAACAAGTGTTATCTTTGTAAATGGTAATGAATTGGTGGAGGTGCTCTCAAGTGTAATATTGGATGTTTCCCCATTTTGTGGTTTTACCATGTATATCTAATGTATTCTCCTTTTTTTTCTCTTGTCTCTTTCTTATTGTGATTATATGTTGTTTTATGGATAAGAGACTAGATTAATAAAGTTATTTTATATTTTATATTGTTATATGTTTATTCATATGTCTCAATATTTCAACATGGTATCAGAGCTTGGATTGGTTCAGAAATCAGCTACAGAGTTAAGTTGTGACAATTAGAGTGCAATTCAACTTACATATAATCCAATATATCACTCCAAAACAAAACACATTGATCTTAATACTCACTACATTCGAGATTGTTGCGGATAGTGTTATTTATTTGGAGTATTGTCCCATGAAGCAACAAGCAACAAATATCTTCACCAAATCCATGACAGAGGCGAAGTTTGTGCATCTTTGAATGTTGTTGGGAATGTAGGAAGTTTCCATCAAGGGGGAGTGTTGATGTAATGACATCTTCCTCCATAAGTGTCATTCTAGAAGGTATTGTTTGTCTTTATTCTTGCAAAAAATGTTGGAAATTATTGTAATGCCATCTTCCTCCATACGTGTTCCTTCTCCCTAGTCATCATTAAGGGCGAGTGTTGGAATGTGTTACTTTGGAAAGTAATAATATATAGTAAGTTGTAATGTTATGTAAAATAGAGTTATACCACATTCATAATGGAGTAAAACACTCTTGTTATCATTCATTATATAAAGAGGTGAAATTACATTTATCCCACATGTATTATTAGGATGTAATTCCTCCATATATCTTTGTATATAATAGAGGTAAGAAATACCCATGAGACACAATGAAAAATGATATCTTTGTAAAGGGTACAAAATTTGTGGAGATTATCTTAACTGTAATATTGAATATTTCTGAAGAATAAAGAATACAATACCTTCTTGTGTATGTTTCCCCATTTTGGGGTTTTACCATGTATATATAGTGTACTCTCGTTTTTTTATCTTGTCTCTTTCTTATTGTGATTATATGTTGTTGTATGGATATGAGGATAGATTAGTAAAGTTATGCTATATTATATTGTTATATATTTATTGATATGTCTCAATATTTCAACATATATATCATTAGTCTTAAAATTTTCTTAACCACAAATAAAATACGTGATTTTAACAAGGACAAAAATCAATGACATTGAATTGAATAATTGTTTATTCAAAATAATCCTTGATCATTTGGTTGAATTTCTAATCAATGGTTCATCTAGGTAAATTACCTTCAATTATTTCTAAATAAATTTCATCCACATGAACATGTCTATGAATTCTTGATTGTGCACTAGATAGATTGGGTAAGGATAGTGGACTTGAATTCTAGAACCCATAACCATGACATTATGGAAATTCAACAGGAGATTTTAGCACTTCATTCACATGATGGTGAATGTTGGTAGTTCATTAGACATGTTAGTGGTTGGTATGATGAACATATAATTTTTTAAAATCAACTTGCTCCTCTTCACCAAATGGTTGGACAAACTTTATTGTCTAATTTCTCCCTTTGTATACTTAGCATCTTGAAAAATTTCCACGTCTTCTTCAAATTGACCATTGCTTTTTGATGGAACATTGGTTGGAGGTTGAATTCATGTCATAATTAGAATGGAATACACCATTCTATGCATACACTTCACATATGACAATGAAGTAGAGATCACCACAACATTTGTTGTGTAAGGAATTGAGGTAGTGACTAATGGATGCTTTTGTTTTTACATACCCAACTTTACCTTTTCTATTAGTTAATTGAATTTTCTAGGGGTTTTCTATTTCCTATCATAATTTATTTCTTGATTATGTCTATTTCACATGTTCACAAAGAATAAATAAAACAGGATCTTGATGAATTTTTTCTTCCCAATCACACTAAACAATAAAAAGTGTTGCAATGATAGTATTTCCTATGAAATGTATGTGTTTTTGTAGAGAGACCTTGATTTTTAAGACAATAAGGTTGGTCTTTATTCTTTTAATAAAATTGTGTATAGGCAGGAATGTGCATGTGTTATTATTTGATAGGTGTTAATAATATGTGCATAGTTTTGTTACAACATTTCAAAAATTGACCCTTATAAAGTTAGTTAGTTTTGGGTGCTAATAGGGAGAGTTGAGAAAATCAAGTTGTCCACTTTTGTTGGTTATCATTCATCTCCAAGAGTGATATGTTTTCCATGACTATGTTAAGAGACTTGAATGAGTCCTTGAACCTTGTCATGATCAAGAGCCTTGAACTATTCCTAGAACCTTCTCTAGATTAAGAGACTTTAATGAGTTCTCAAACCTTCTTAGGCTCAAAATCCATAAATTATAACTTGAACCAAAAATATTCCTTTGTATGGGTTGTTTGTAGGCCTTCGAGTGGGATACAAGTTCTAGAGGAGGTTTTGTCCACTAGAAATGAGTCTAGGTTCCTAAACATGGCAAGGGGGTAACAAGGGAATTAATCCCTAATTAAACCTATTTGAGATTAGGCACCACGAACAAACCCTAGACATAGTGACACAATCCCTCACTAGGGGGTCGTTACAATAGGACTTGGGTATGGGTTCCATTATGATTTTATACACATCATGGATGGATCTTGAGGCCTTTACCATGGTCTTGGTAGGGATAAATCATCCTTATTCCTTGGACATTGGTTAAGGGAGGGAAACAACAACCTCATTCCCTAAACATAGATTCTTATAATCAAGCACCAAGAACATGTCCTCATATCACCACAAAAGAGTATGGATGTTTCATGGGGCCTTAACCATCGTTGAAGAATAAAAACACATGTCTTGGGATGTTATTAAAGCTTATTGATATTAAGAGCCTTGAACAAGTACTCAAACTAACATGTAGAAACTTTGTATGGGATCTTTCTCCTCTAAGTGGGATACAAACATAATAAATATGTTTTGTCCTCTAGAAAGGTGTGTTGAGGCATAAACAAGTCATGTCAAAAACAACAACTTTAATCCCTATTGAACCTTCTCAAGCTCAAGCACCATGAAAAAATCCTATAAACCATGTAATAAGCCCTCTCTAGGGAGTACTTAATATTTGAGTTGAATATGGGTTCCATTATGAGGTCTTAGTCATCATGGATGGGTATCAGGTCCATGGCCATATTTTAGGGAGGGAAATAAGACCCTTTGGACCTGAAACTTACTTTTAGGATCAAGCACCATGTATGAGTCCTCAAACTTCCATATTTTATCTCTATTGGTTGTCAATAACATCCAAGGGAGATATGTGAACCATCATTAAGTTAGTTTTACACCAAGAATGTGTATAGAGATCTAACCAATACCATGCACTAGTACATTTGGGTCAAATTCCGACGGCACGTTCGACGCAATTGCCACTTTATATTGTCGGGAGAACGACAATCAATGGAACCCCTCAAACGTCATTTCACATGACGTCGTTTTTCCAATGACATAGATATCGTATTTATTGTGATGTTTCATGCAGACACGTGTCATATCAGATTTGACTATCCAAACCCCATATAGTCGTCATAAGAGCGACGTCTTAGAGGTGGCAAGAGTGACATCTTGGAGTTGGCAAGAGCAACGTCTTGGAGGTGGCAAGAGAGACATCTTGGAGGTGGCAAGAGCGACATCTTGGAGGTGGCAAGAGTGACATCTTAGTGGTGGCAAGAGAGATGTCTTGGAGGTGGAAAGAGCGACGTCTTGGAGGTGGTAAGAGAGACATCTTGGATCTGGCAAGAGCGACATTAAGAGGTATCATCTCTGACGTGGTTTCTATGGGAGCGAAACTCTTGGAGGTGGAAAGAGTGACGTCTTGAAGGTGGAAAGAGAGACGTCTTGGAGGTGGCAAGAGCGATGTCTTGGAGGTGGAAAGAGAGACATATTGGAGGTGGAAAGAGAGACGTTAATAGGTATCAACTCTGATGTGGTTGTTATGGGAGTGACACTCTTGGAGGTGGCAAGAGCGACGTCTTAGAGGTGGCAAGAGAGACATCTTGGAGGTGGAAAGAGTGACGGCTTGGAGGTGGCAAGAGAGATGTCTTGGAGGTGGCAAGAGCGACGTTAAGAGGTATCAACTCCAATGTGATTTCTATGGGAGCGACACTCCAAGACGTCGCAATAGTGACTGTGCTGTAGGTATTAAAAAAAAAATACAATATCAATACTGAGAGGGACAGGTACATTAACCTTTGCTAAGATACTAGCCATATCAATATTTTTATCTATATCATCGGTCTTAGGCAAGGTTGGTTGAGGAGGAGGAATAACTTCCAATGGTAAAGGGGGTCTTGTCTAATGAGGTTTAGGATCACTAGGATATGTCTCGGGTGTGTTATCATGCAAACTCGCAATTGTTGATCTAAAGTCTGAAAGCTCAAGTTCAATCATGTGTAACTTAGAGGGAAGGCCCCTGTCACCTCACCAACCCTCTTTCATTTCAAGACAACTTTCCTCCAACTGAAGGGGGTTTCCCTCAATTACGATTGCGAGGACTTAGGTAAAGGAATCTCAATTTGGAGAGTGAAGTCCGAGAAAAATGTGTTTGGGTAGCTTTAGACTATTGAAGAAAGTACTTGGAGGTCTCAAGATCAATGTCTTTTCATTGGGCATATGGAGTTAATGTAGTGCTTCAATGGAGACCGAGGGAAAAATAAGACTTGAAATTCTATCATAGGATTATCACCTCATAATCCTAGGTCAACCTCCTCGGAGAGAAAATCCTAGAGTTTATCCCCTCATAAACACTAGGTGTCGTCCTATGGGAGCGACACTATGCTATGTGAGCAACACTATGCTCACTATAAGACATCCATTATATTGAACATTTATGGGAGGATGGCACAGAGAATAGGTTTTTATTGGTGGGCATGGGCTAAGGACTAGTGCCTATGCTCAGATTAGAGATGGTAGAGAAATCAAAGTTAGCATGCTAAAAGAATCCACAAAATTATATGCTATTTTGGTATCATCACAAATATGAAGTGATGGTGACTAAGAAGTGCAAGTTATCCTTCAATATTGAAAATTATAAAGATAAAATTTTGTGTGACATCATCCTCGTGAATTCCTACCATTTGTTGTTGGGAAGACCATGATAGTATGAAAAATGTGTAGTGCACAAGGAAAAGAAAAATACCTACACCATTACCAGAGATGGGTAGACATTCTAGTTGTTATTGATGTAGGATGACAAGCCAAATACTTGTCACCACTATCAACAAATATTTTTTTGAGAATAGTAAACAAAATGAAGGAATGTTAGGTTGTTGTGTTGGAGATAGTTGCAACACACGATGAGACAGCAAAGCACACCAAGGGAAATAAAATTCCGCAAAGGTGCAGAAACTATTGGAAAAGTATAGTTACATAACATGTGATGAAATGCCAAATGGTTTAAAACCAAAGAGGAAAATTACACATGTGACTAACCGAAATCCAGGTGTGACGTCGTTGAATCAAGCAATGCATAGGATGAGTCTATTGGAAAGCATAGAGTTAAATTGAAAAGATGGCACATTACTATCAAAAGGCTTTATCAGAGAGAGTATGAACCCATGCATGGTATCAAATTTGATAAGTCTAAAGAAGGATGGTGATCCAAATTTATGTAGGAACACAATGAAATATAGAAATACACATAAACGCAAAGATGCAACAGAAATAAGACTTCATTTCATTAATAACAAATGACTGAAATATGTTTATAGACAGAATGGAAATAAACTAGCTAGAGCATTGGTAGCTTATCTCTGAGAAGAGATGTGGCGGCTACTGGCCTCTGAACTGTGTTACAATGAGGCTCCAAGGCCTATTATTATTGAGAAACAATTAAAAACCCTAAACATCCAAAGACCTAACCCTAGGAAATGAAACGCCAAGACTGTGGGCCCCGTTTGGGTAAATTGGTACATCAACTTCTCAGGGACGTAAATTTGGCATACGATCTATGTTTGACACGTTCCATACCTCGTTAGAAAGAGATATCTGAGAAATACAACTTTTGGTTGAGCAACATTGATTTACGATCCATGTTGCTCCCTGTTTTCTCAAAAAACGTCGTTTAGGGCCTCAAAACGACTCGGGAAGTTCAGGACCCGAAAAACTGCTAAAAATAGTAAATTGTGCGGAAACTTAAAAACTGAAAGAAGCAATGGTGGGGGTCCAAGTGGAATAGGTGGGTGGCCACCAATGTCCACCTGGATCATTCCTCCCCCCTTAGGAAGCAATGGTCCCCATTGCGTTGAGTTCCTCCATGAGACGAGGAAACTTTTGTTTTTAAGTTTCTGTGGTAAGGAGTTTCGCATGAGTTGTTCAGATAATCCACAATTGGTGTCATTTCATCATCGACGTTTTGAATCCAAATTAGGATTCATCATCAAGACTAATCGTCGAATGAGAGCTAATTGATCGTCGTCAATTAATACTTTAAATGCAAGACAATTTTTAATTTAAAAGTTATTTAATTAAGTCGGTTGTCCTAATTTTGGAATTTAATTTAATTAATGAGACTTAAATTTAATTAATGAGACTTGAATCTAGGGTTTTGAGAATAATAATTAGTATGTATAAGTATATAAAAATCTAGGTTATACAAGTCTTTTAATTATTTGTTTAGGGTTTTAGGTAATTTATTAGGTTTTACTCCTAATTAATTATTTAATTGTGTTGGTATATAAGTAGTGGGGTTTGTTTGTGATTATTTTTAAGGTGATTAGGATATTAATTTCATATGATTAATGATTATTACCTATGTGTGGAATAATAATTAGTGTGTATAAGTATATATAAAAATCTAGGTTATAGGAGGCTTTAATTATTTATTTGTTTTAGGATTTTAGGTAATTAGGTTTTACTCCTAATTAATTATTTAGTAGTGTTAGTGTATATGTAGTGGGGTTATTTGTGATTATTTTTAAGGTGATTTAGGATATTAATATCATATGATTACATATGTGTATTAATATTGAGAATCAATTCTTATTACCTAAGTGTGGATATTGTAGTTAGGTGTCAATATAGAAAATAGTGTGAAATCTAGGTTTCCTTAATCATTTAGGTTTTTTATTTAAGCACTCAGGTTTTAATCATATCTAGTTATTTGAATTGATAGTGTTTTAATATAAGTTTGTAGGGTAATAATATATAAGGAGGGTTTTAGGGTTTGTAAAAGATTAGGGTTTAATTAATAAAGTGTATAGTGACAAGTTTTAAATTAGAATTTTTATAGTAGTAGTAAGACTAGATAGACCCCTAAACCTAAGAACCTATTCAAATTAAACCAAAAAAAGCAGGGAAAGGAAGGGAAAGATCGGTGTCATACCTGATTTGGTCCATGATGGTCTCTTATTTGGTTGATTAATGGGTGCCAAAAGCTACTTACCTCCAGTGCACCGTCTCTGTTCATGTTTTTGGGGTGCTTGATTATTTCTAGAGCTTCTCTTAAGTGTCTTTTGTAGTAGTGATGTAACGCTCCCCCGACCTTCATCCAACCCACTGGCCGGGCAGCAGGGATGATTTTAAGGGCTAAATTTCACTCATGGGCTAATTTTCCATGGTTTTTCCAAAAACAAGATTCGCTATTTTAAAAATGATTCGCCCAAATTCTATAGGATAAAATTATTTTACCTTAAAAATTGCCAAAATTTTATAAAAAATATATAAAATACGTAGAAATTTGAATATTTTTTAAAAAATATCGCCAAACATTTATAGTTGACATATGAAGGATTAGTAATATTTTCCAAGGTTTCTACATTTAAAAATAAATTTCCATCCTTAAAATCATCTCTGTTGGGTAGACGCTACTATGCGGAACAACATCATTCTCATACTTGATTAATAACATGAATTTAAATCAAATGAAACACATTTGAATCAGAGTAAGCATAAGAATTATTGCTAACACAAATATTCCCTGGCATTAACAATAATTCATCTACACAACAGAATACATGATAAAATATAAGCATCATAGGCATGCAAAACATAACATTTAACATAAGCTGATACTTATCTTTGAAACTGTGGTAATTCCACCAATCACGTACAGGCCTTCCACGAACCTCCCAGCCTTAGACCACATTGCTCATGAAGTTCAGTAGTGGGTCACCCCTGAGATGGAACTAAGATCCACCCCAAGGCAAGGAATCCTAGGATAGGCCGAGGTTACAGGGAAAACAACACAGAATGACTGGAAGAATTCTTCCCAGGATGCCATCTTACGCCCACTACTTCTGGACTCTCATTCCCCACATGCCTGTTCTGCCTGGGAGTATATACCTTCACAAGCACAGTCCATCGGTGCTACACCTCCCTCTCTAGGTCTCAGCAACAGGCCAGATCAGGAAGTCTCAGAGCCCAAAGCTGGTGCTGGACACTCTCTGTAAGAAACCACTTCCCAGCAAACTCTCTCTCACCTGGAGAGAGTTGTTCACATGCCTGACAACCTGCCTCTTCCAACAACAATCACTTCCCTCACCTGGAGAGAGGTTACACACAGGCTAAGCACGAACTCACACTAGCCAGTAAGCCACACGTAGTCCAGCACTGCGTGGCCACAACAACCAAATGGAAAAACAAACACGGGCTTCCCAAACAGGCTCAGCAATCATGAAATAGACTCACGGTTTTGGTTTCGGGATTGCACAAGGTGTACAAAAATACCACGCATAGGCTCAAACTGTTCAGGCAAGGAATGTACCGGCTTCCTTAGGAATCAACAAAGACCTTTTTCCACGGTTTCAGAATTGCACAAGGGTATCTTGCAGAGGTCAGACGGGACTCACGTTTAGACGATCGACGGTGGAATGGAGGAGGAACCCCCATCACGGCTCATCTTTGCCATTTTATTTGCATGCACCTGGGTTGACACTTGTCACCCATGCAACTGCATGCATTCCTTCAACATGCATTACTTCCATTTGGAAGTTGCTTGTCCTTCCAAAAAGAACTTAGGATAAAACATATATTTCACATGGTCTTTTTTTTTGGAATAATATTAAAATATTATTCCCAAGGACTTAAGACCTTAGGATCAACACTTAGTCTCTTTTCCCACCTTCCAGCCCCTAATCCCTTGACCACTCTGTGGAAGCTTAGTCCCCCATCACTCATTCATCGTGGTCGGTCTGCATGCAACGGTGTTTATAATTTTATTAATGTTCTGCATAGATACATGTACAAAATCAGGCTCTTGGCCTTCAACACTTAGGCTCTCTGGCCTAATAATCACATAAGCCCACCAACTTATATTAACTTGGCTCACCAGCCTATAAAACATAATTACAATTCATTTCATAAACATGATTTACGACAGGGTTCGGCCTTGGGGGCATTACAAGTGACCCTCTTTTGCTAGTATCTTGGTATCCTCAAGGAAAACATGATGTTTGGTTTTGAGGGAGTGTTCTGCTAAGGTGGAAGTGCGGGTACATTCCTTTCTAATTTCTGCTTTGTGTTCCTTAATCCTTACCTAGAATGATCGTCCAGTTTCACCAATGTAACATTTCCCACATGAACAGGACACTTTGTAGATGCCTTTCTCTTGTCGGTTGTCTATAGGGTCCTTTACAAACTTCATTCTTTGTCTGATTGTAATTAGGGGTTTGAAGGAGGTCATAATTTCTTTTCTTTTTAAAACCTTGGCAATCTTGTCTGTGAGACCCCGAATGTAGGGAAGAAAGGCTTTAATGTTTGAGGTTTGATCATTTTGTGTATGATTCCTTCTTTCCTTCTTATCTATTTCCTTTTTGAGGAAACTTTTGTTGAACTTGGTCCCTGGTGAGCCACTTTCCTTGGTGAAGGAGTTGGCCTGCTTTGAAAACTCGATATAGTGGTATCCTTTGTTGTTGGGTACGCTTGATCTGTGTATCTATGATCTGATCAGTTGTGGCTTGTTCCATGCAGTCTAGATTTAACTCTGTTGGTGTGATTTGTTCTCCCATGTTAGATGTTTCTAGTAGAGGTGGAAAGTAGGGTTGAAGGCGGTCCACATTGAACACTGGGTGCAGAACAAGGAATGTTGGAATGCTAAGCTCAAAGGAATTGTCCCCTACAGCCTTGGTGAGGGTGTACGACCCATATCAAAGCGGGTGAAGCTTATGGTGGGGTCTAGTGAGGCGCTCCTTTTGCAAATGTAACCACACTTTGTCGCCCACCTGGAAGTTGTGTGGCACCCGATGTTGATCATGTCACTGCTTGTACTTAGCATTGGATCTGTCCAAGATGTCATGAACCTGTTGGCGGATTTGTTGAATGTTCTCAATGAAGCTGTTTTCCTTGTCAGCCTCAGACTGGACATGAGCTGAATCTTTGTGAGTAGCCATAAATGGCATGGCTACGTCAATGGGACATAGTGGCTGGAATCCCAAGCCCATTTGAAATAGGCTATGGCTAGTTGAGCTATGGAGAGCCCGGTTGTAGCTATGTTGTACATAGGGGAGGCTCTCATCCCATTTTGGTGGATAATTTGAATTGTACATGCGCATAATGTGTACGATCATCTGGTTGACGACCTTTGTCTGGCCATCAGTTTGTGGATGGAAAGTTGTGGACTTGGTGAGCTTGGTGTCCAGCATTGACCAGAGGCTGGACCAAAATGTATTGAGGAACATGTTGTCCCGATCTGAGATGATAGACTGTGGGATCCCAAAGTGTACCCACACTCGTTCAAAGAAGAGTTTAGCAGTGGCTTCTGCTATGATATTCTTCTTGCAGGCCATCATAATGGACATCTTCGAGAATCGGTCGACG
>SNQJ01S0001471.1:115272-129507 GCA_010110895.2 Picea sitchensis
ATTGAGGGTGTAATGGTTAGGAACATGAGTTTACTCCCTAGAGGTCATAGGTTTACAAAGATATGATCTCAATGATGATGAAGATGAAAATGACGATGATGACGATGATGACGACAATGATGATGACATTTATGGAGGAATTATTTGACCCAAATGTACTAGTCCTTCTGGAGAAGTAACCAAATGACCCAATTAATTTTCCAGCGTCACCTTTGAGTTTTTTCAATACTAATCTATATGCAAAGTTAATGGTTTTCTTTCATTAATACTATGAGTCCACAGTGTAATCTACCATTGGTACAAATTATTGGTATTACTTCCAGCACATGAATTCAATTTACTTCCCTTGAATATCTCCATTGATCTTCCTCTGTCAGATGGGGCTACAACTCAACGCTAATCGCCAGTGCTTTAGCTAACACTAAGGGCTATGCCAAACCTTTGTAAATAAATCCACCACTGCTCGGACAACTAGCAACGGGCTCTATAAACCCTCAATCCATGGCTAATGACTCAACTCCACAACTACCAAGTCTGGTCGCTATGATTTAACTCACAATCAAGCAGGGATACTCGAATACTCCATCATACACAATGTTTCTTTAGGCTAAATGCAGTAAATCAAAACAACGACCAGTGGTGCAGGTGGTGCTTGCTGGGTGGTTTTCTCCTCTGCCTCTGTTTGATTGAGTTTTTCTATCTGAACCTACCCTAATCAGCGAACGGACGACATATGGGGAATCAAGACTGGTTTTTTCTAACTTTTGTGAGGTACCTCCCTCCCACCAACCTTCCTCCTACTAAGTTTATTGACATTATTGTCATTATTATTTTTTTATTATTATCGCTATTAATTAATTAATTTTTTTTTCATGTGATGCATCCTTACATTACATAGAATAGAACATTATCATGTCAAGAAATCCACCATTATGAGTTGGTTCGATTATCCGATGCCTAAACACATCATCTAGCCACCTCCCCAATGTTTTCTCGACCATCTGGAAACCTTCATTTTTATCGAAAACTCAACACTAAGAGTATGTTTTTCAATGCTCTTCAATGTTGGCAAGAAGGTTATAGTCTAGGACACCAATACAAGTGGGGATACCATTGGATACTTCTGTATAATTATATCCTTCTTAAATCCAACAACACTATAGCCTCACACGTGGCTATCTTATATGCCATTCACTTTCACAACATGATCATAAGTCCTAACTTTCCTTGGTGATTACCTCATAACCAACACGAAATGACATGGCATTCTTCATATGATCAACACATTAATAGATTTTGGACATTCTTTATATGTCCAATATTTCTTACCTTTACCATACCCCACTTGAGTATCATTCATATAAATGCATTCAAACATCATAAACATATCAACTTATGATACCAAAGCATGGTTGAAGGAATTGTTATCCAATTTATTTTTAGTGCTCATGCAACATTGGCCTGATCCATTTCATACCTATAAGGTTTCCATCAACATATTTGATGTTACCTAATCCACTAGTGACTTATGTAAAATCACATGATCCCTTATCCAAACTATTCACAAGCATCCTCTCGTCCATATTCTTTCTGATGAGGTTGACTATCATAGGTAGCTACATCATCAACATCTTGAACCATGTCCTCAACTGTTCCTAGTTATGCAATCACATCAACCACATTTAATCATCACACCATTCTCATTTCATATGTAACAACAAAAAACTTTTAATCAATATGAAATACCATATATGCTCAAGCATATCTATATGCACTCCACTAGATATTAACTCTCAATATGCCCACTAGTACATATGCATTCCAACTAGTTTATTCTCTTGCATTTTCCAACATTCCTATGACTTAGTTATCTACAATAGAACCCAAAGAGTTATAAACATCAAGAGAAGACTTAAGGAATTCTCTTGAAATGTCATGGAACTTCCAATTAAACCACCAAAAATGTCATGCACTGACCCCTCATAGTGAGCAGTGAATGGGGCCAACTTTGAAATTTCTTCAATATGTGCCTGTATGCATCGAAATTTGACATGGTTAGACTAGACACATGCCTTGATGGTATGGGAGGATTTCAAGACTCAAGTATGTATTATGTCATACAGAAATTTTTTGAAAAAATGTCAACGTTGGCCCCATTCACAGGTCATCGTTGTCCATTATGTACTCTATCCCTAGTACAATGTCTTTTAATAGTTGTTTCCTTTAAAATTCGACCAATCAGAAAATTAAAATGAAATGAGAATGAGATGAGACGATATATAGAGTGGGTCTGTGAGTTATATTTGAGTATAAGGGAAAATATCTCTTCCATGTCATACACAACACAAGGGAAAATGTTTCCTTTCTCTACTCAACAATCCCTCAAGCATCTCCTTCCTTTTCAGTGCCCTCATGTAGGCATAAATAGTCCAATCCATTGATTTCTTTATGGGAAACCTAGTGGAGTATTTCCTTAGCTCTTAAATCATTAATAAGAAACTATTTCATGGGCATGGGGTTAAAGGTTTTCTAATTTTCCTTGCCTCTATGCTTATCTACAATCATCTATCTCTCTTCCAAGGTTTGTTATTCCATCATTGTTTCATTAGTTTTGGTCATTTCTAAATTTTGATTATTGAGTAACTAAGGGGAATATAGTGTGGGGGTTATGTGAATAATGGCGAGAATGATCACAAGAGAATTTCCATGAGGTAGGAGAATTCATGAATGACTCACACTTATTGAAAGTGTTTAAAATCCCTACTGATGTGGGGATTTCTTTAATGTTGGAGGATATCAAAGATGTGTCATTGCGACTAAGTGGACATATGTTGGTGAGAACGATGTCATCAGCTCATCATCTTCACTGACATATTCTTCATAGGACGATGTCATCAGCTCATCATTTTTATTACTGCTGTCATTCACCCACCACAAATGTCATATTGCACCGACCCCACATAGTGAGCAGTGAATGGGGACAACGTTGAAATTTATTTAAGCTATGCATGTATGCATCGAAATTCGACATGGTTAGACTAGACAGATGACTTGATGGTATGGGAGGGTTTCAATACTCAAGGATGTATGATGTCCCCACATAATCTTTGAGATCATCCACATTTTCATCAGCGTTCATCATGCTACACCTGTCATTGTCATCATTCGTCATTCCCTTCTATAGAATCGTTGTCGCAACTATCTTGAAATTTTTCATGGAACTTCAAATACACCCATCACAAATTTCTTCCACCAACCCTGCACAGTGAGTAGTGAATGGGGCCAACGTTGAAATGTTTTCAATTTGTTCCCGTATGCATCGAAATTTGACATGGTTAAACTAGATAGTTGCCTTGAAGGTATGGGAGGGTTTTTATACTTAAGGATGTTTGATGTCCCCGCATAATATTTGAGATCATCCATGTTTGCATCAACGTTCAATATAATGGATGTCTCATAGTGAGCATAGTGAATGGGGCCTACCCTGAAGGTGAATGAGCATAGTGAAATTTCTTCCAACGACCCCACATAGTGAGCAGTGAATGAGGCCAACATTTAAATTTCTTCAAACTGTGCATGTATGCATCAAAATTAGACATGGTTAGACTAGAAACATTCCTTGATGGTATGGGAGGGTTTCAAGACTCAGGGAATATGTTTGATGTCCCGACCACATAATCTTTGAGATCATCCATGTTTGCAACAATGTTCATAATGGGGTGTCTCATATTTTTCAAATATAGTTGTTTCCATCCATAGAATATTTGTTGGAACTCTCTTGAAATGTCATGGAACTTCCAATTCAACCACCACAAATGTCATGCATCGACCCCACATAGTGAGTACTAGTGAATGGGGCCAACATTGAAATTTCTTCAATATGTGCTTGTATGCGTCGAAATTTGACATGGTTAGACTAGACACATGCCTTGATGGTATGGGAGGGTTTCAAGACTCAAGGATGTTTGATTTCCTAGCCACATAAGCTTTGAGATCATCCATGTTTGCAACAACATTCATAATGGGGTGTCTCATATTTTTCAAATGTCGTTGTTTCCATTCATAGAATCTTTGTTGGAACTCTCTTGAAATGTCATGGAACTTCCAATTCAACCACCACAAATGTCATGCACCAACCCTGCATAGTGAGCACTAGTGAATGGGGCCAACATTGAAATTTATTCAATATGTGCCTGTATGCATCAAAATTTGACACGGTTAGACTAGACACATGCCTTGACGATATGGGAGGGTTTGAAGACTCAAGGATGTATGATGTCCTGACCACATAATCTTTGAGATCATCCATGTTTGCAACAATGTTCATAATGGGCGTCTCATTGTCAAATTTTTTTTTTTCCATGTTTAGAATCTTTGTTGGAACTCTCTTTAAATGTCATGGAACTTCCAATTCAACCACCAAAAATTTCATGCACCGACCCCGCATAATGAGCAGTGAATGGGGCCAACATTGGAATTTCTTCAATATGTGCCTGTATGCATCGAAATTTGACATGGTTAGACTAGACACATGCCTTGACGGTATGGGAGGGTTTCAAGACTCAAGGATGTATGATGTCATACAGAAACATTTTGAAAACATTTCAACATTGGCCCCATTCACAAGTCATCGTTTCCCATCATGTACTCTAGCCCTAGTACAATGTATTTTAATAGTTGTTTCCTTTAAAATTTGACCGATTAAAAAATTAAAATGAAATGAGAAGATCCCTATTATAATATATTTTAATAGTTGTACTCTAGTCGAGAAGACCCACAAACCTTTTTGAAGTGTCGTTATTATAGAAAACTTGTCGCAACATCTATAAAATGAAACACAGTTATAGATTTTATAACTTCACAATTCCGACGATCATTGATGAAATCAAAGTTGACTTGGTCAAAACACTAGGTGATTGGTGGAGGGGTAAAACCTAGTTTCCACAACATCACAACTGCAACAACTATCTTCACAAACGTGGCAGGAGAGACAACTATGTCACAAACATGGCAAGAGATATGACTATGTGGAAAAAGTGGAAAGAGAGATGGCGACGTGGCAAGAAATACGATAACGTGGCAAGAGATATGTCAACATGGCAATAGCGACATTATCATGTAATATGGAAAAATATTTCCAATTTTGTCCATAACGTTGCAAATAGAACATCGAAATTTTTACAATATGTACTAGTGATGTGAGGATAATAATGGTCCCTTTTCCATAAATGATACTTGTTGGGCTCAATTTTCATGAAAAATACTTACTACCCACAAAAATTCTATGGCTATAGAGTTGAACACATCGTCAAATGATCACACAAGATCCTTGTATTATATCCTTGCAATACTAGAAGGATATAGGTGTCACGATTGTACTAAAACATGTCCTAAATGAGAATAAGTATCATGTCCACACTAGGAATCATTTTTGGGGCCATGTTTGGGTTTATTTAGCATATAATTGGTATATGGGTGAGAAGAGTAGGTTTTGTGCATTGGAAATGGGCTTTGAGGACTAAACATGGTTAGATAGGGGGGGGGGGGGTACAAGGTTCTTAAGTTGTAAATGAACCTTCTAGAGATGAAGCACTATAGTCAATAGATGAAAAAACTCATGACTTAGGCCCTAAACACTACTTATCAAGATCAATTTCGATGAAAAACACTCATAAACCACAACACAAACCCTCTCTAGGAGACTTTGGCATTAAAGTTGGATATGGATGCCATTAGGAGACTTTTCACATTGAGGAAGAATTGTAGGGCCTTGAACATGGTTGAGGAAGGAAAATAAGTACCTCAAGATGTTTTGACACTTCTTGGATCCAAGAGCCTTGAACAAGTCCTTAACCCAATACATGAGTCCTTTGTAGGTCTTCAAGCGGGATATGAATGTTGTGAGTCAGTTTTTTGCATTGGAAATGGGTTTTGATTCCTAAACATGGTCATGGATTTCTTGAACCTTCTCGAGCTCAAGTGAAAGGAACAAAACCTATACACAGTGACATGAGCCCTCACTAGGTTCATTTCCCTAGGATTTGGATATGGGTCCCATTAATATGTTTTAGACACAAAAATTGGGCATTAAGTCCTTGACTATAATTTTGGTGGGAAAATGACATCCTTAGGACCTTAACTTTGATTTAGGGAGGGAAACAAAAAACTCATGCCCTCGACATCACTTCTTAGGCTCACACACAATGAACACATCCTCATACCACCACATGTGATTGTATATGGTTTGTGCAACCTTGACCATCATCAAATATTGAAAGAAAGTGTATTAGGATATTATTGAAGCTTCTCAAGGTCAATATAATTGAACAAGTACTTGAACCAACACTCAAGAAATATGTAAAGGTTCTTCAATATCTAAGTGGGATAAAGGAACCATGAGTAGGTTTTGTACATTGGAATTGTGTTAAGGAATGAATATGGTTCAGGAGGAGGTAGTGAACTTAATCCTTAATTGAATTTATAAAGCTCAAGCACCCTAAACAACACCTATAAATGATTACACAAGCCTTGTCCAAGAAGTATTTCACATATAACTTGGATATGGTTTCCATTATGAGGTCTTAGTCATCATGTATGTGTATCATGTCCATGACCATATTAAATGGAGGGGGATAAGAGTCTCTAGTCCTAAACCATTATTCTTAGGCTCAATTTCCATGGACATGTCCTTGAACCACCACATTAGACCTTTATTGGTTATCATTTTCCTCTAAAGGTGTCGTGCTCACCATGATTAGGTTATTTGTGCACCAAGAATGCATATAGAGGTATAATCAAGGTCACAAGACAACAATAAGAAAATTATGCTGTAAATGACAATTCTCGATCTCAATCACCATAAAAGAACATAAAATCCACAAAACATTACATATCTTGGTGATATTTTGACAATGAAAAGTTTATCAGAGGACATTATGATGTTTTTGATAGTATAGATGGGTATTTTCATCCTAACAATGGTCAGGGAAGTATAAGAGGAGCCTTCAAAATTTAACAGATCTTCTTGGTCTTAACCCTAGTGAAAGATAAATTGAAACACCATATAGGACCTTTCTATGGGATCTTTTCCCTCTAAATTGGATATGGCTATCATTAATTTGTTTTTGGAATTAGTGATGGGTCTCGAGGCCTAGAACATGATTAAAAAAGAAAATAAAGGCCTTACGATGGAAAATGGACCATCTAGGTCTCATGCACTTTGAATAAGGCATCAAACCATGACACATGCCCTCTCTATAACGTCTTTGATCCTCAAGTGGTATTTTGTGTTCCATTAGGCAATTTTTCACAATGGGGATATCCTACGGGCCTTGATTATGCCTAGGAAAGGAAAACATGTCCTAATAATAAATATTTTCTTTCAAAACATAGGTCCTAATGCTAAAGTTGAGGGATATTTTGCAAATTTATGAATTTATGTAATAAAAACACACATGCCTTGTTAACATGTGCATGCATGCATTTTCTCATAAATCAAAAAAAGTTTGGTTGGATTCCCCCTTTTCCTCTATGTGTCAGATGAGTTGGATGCTTTAGTTTTATCTTCAAATTAGAAACTTGGTGGTTTTCAGGCTGCATAAACAAAAGCGCATCCATTTTTCCAACTCCCTATTCTTATCTCTATTTTTAATCACATTTTTCAATATTATCCACATATTCATTTCTAAATAAATTAAAAATATAACACTACAATCCATATACCTCAATATATAAGACAATGGTGAACACGTCATTTTACCTCTCTTGTATAATTATATGAGGCCACTCAAGTAGACCATATAGATCTTTTGTGTTACTAATTATCTCCATCAATTTCTAATGCTCTAAATGGGGTAGGAAGTATCCTACATTTGACGCGTTAATTATAGAAATTATTTGTAGTTGGATGTTTGTAATAATGACTAGGTTTGTGAAGTGATATACCAATTCACCTGATTTGTAATCAATGAATACATAACCACTGATCATTCTTGATTTTTCATCCACTGTAAGGTATTCATGCTTAACAACCATTGATGCAATAAAAAAAAATTACATGCATAATCTGTTAACAACGTATTGATAGTTTATTTCCCCTCTATGCATTGTTTTGACTAGTAAATTCCCTATTTGTTGTCTTTTGGAGAAACCATTATGTTATGACCCAAGGGGAGAATATATAGGTCTATATGTATATGATATGACCCGAAGGGGGGGCATATATGGGCCTAAATGTACATGTAATGTGTAATTATATATGTAATAGGGTTGGCCTAGTAGTAAAGAGGCCTCATGTGCAAGTGTGAATAGCTATATATAGATATCATGTATTCATTATTGCGACATGTGAATTGCGAATTATGAATGCATTTGGTTATGTGGAGGAGGTTCTTTTATTCCTTAAGGAGTTAATGTGTAACTTATAAATATTGGAGTTTTTATCCATGTTGACATTATGTACATGGTGTGTACTTGTGTTCTGTTATGATATTTTAAGCAATTGGTTCATTACATTCAGTATCAAAGCATCGATCCTAGGGTTTTTATGCCTGAAGCAAGTCATCATGGAATTTTATCTATACAAGTTTTTTGGGGCCACTTTAGAAGGTGAAACCTGGAGGTTGTTTAGAATACATATCAAGGTACATGTGGTATGAATTTCAACTTCTGTTTCATTGTAATTTCATAGACACACCTTGTGGAATATAGGGTTTTTGACTAGTCCAGTAACTAGTCTCAAACAAGTGTTTCGAGTAAAAAAATCATAAATTCTTCATAAAAGATCCAAATTAAATAAGAAAAATTGCATTGGAGATAGTACAGTCCATAGTATTTGGTGTGCAAATTTCAGAATCATATATCAAGTACTGGGCATGTGGAATATTGTACAAGTTCTCTCTTAATCCTTGGTGTCTAGTTGTTGCATAATTTTATTTCCTTTGATTCTATGTATTTTTGTTGTGTCTTATCCAATTTGTAGTGGTTATTGTTCTATGATAATAAATTGTTGAAGAGTATTTTTTTTATGCCTTTTTCCATGAATATTAACAAGTATTCCATCTTCTTCCTTCATAATGTTGATATCAACCTTGTTGTCTTCCTTGAAATGTTTCCTAGTAATGAGGGTGTCGAAATGGTTCTACTTTTGACGGTTTTTCTTCACTCTGCATGTACATTTCATCTAAATTATTTCCAGAGACAATAGAATTATCTATATTCCTTTCTTTCTCTTTTATTGTTCTATCCTTGGAGATAGTACCATCATATTTGGCATGTACATTCTCTAGATGCAGTTCAACTTCTTCAAGTATCTTCTACTGACCTTCTTGAATCTTGTCTTCTTTTTCCTTTTGAAGTTGCAATGTCAACCCATTTATCAAATTATGGATTTCTTCTTCAATTCTAGATTACATTTCTGATTTTACCTCATCAATATTTAGGAATTCCTCAACCTTCTTCTTAATATCTTCCTTTGCTTCTTTTAATTCATCTTTTTTTTGTTTGTTAATTTGTGCGGGACCTGTTGGCTACGCGATTAACCTATGGCTTGAGAAACCTCGACTCAGGGGCATCTAAGCCGTCAAAATCACCCCAGAATCGCACTCGGCCTGAGCCACACCAACCCTTAACATGGTTGGATTTTTTGTCCCCGCAGGTTTCGAACCGGCAACTTTAACATCACGGAGTGGCTTAACAACACACTTCGTCATCGACTGTCCTACACCTCGGGGACTAAAAATTTGAAGGACATGGAGGTGGGCTTTGATCCACTTATGTGTGCACGGGTCACGATACCATTTATTATAGTATCTCTGGGTGCAACCACACGTTCGACCACTACCTCAAGGTGTCCCCATGGCTCCAGGTAAAGCCCGCACGAGAATTGAACCTTGCCCAATGGTGAAAAACTCCTCGCTTTCCACCATTGGATCCAACCCCTTTGGGCTCTTTTAATTCATCTTTAATTCTATAAATTTCCTCCATTTTTGTATTATTGATCCATTTATTTGAGACACATTTTTCAAATTCTTCCCATGTGTAGTGCCATCTAGTATCCTTATTAATAATCAACCACCATTCCTAAGCTTCACTAGAAAAATAATTACTTTCCCTTGAAGTATTTCTACTAGATTCCTTTACCATCTTCAACCATTCCATAAGAAGGATTTCATCTATATCTTCATTTCCTATAAATTTAGGTATTTCCATTGATTCTTAATTGAGGTCTAACCCCAACCATTAACTTAGAACGTCAACATGTTAAGGATAATTATCTCCAATATTTATAATCCATGTTCCCATGTAATATTATAGGTCTCCTCTTTCCAATGGCTTTTGAATCAACTCAATTGAACATTCCAATCAAAAGTTATTATATTTTTAAGTGGACATACCTTTGAAACCTTGATTTGGAGTTTGTCCTCTTGGCCAAACTTCTTTCTGATGTATTTCTGAAATTTCAACCCCTATGAGTCTAACATTTCAACCTATATTACTCTGAAATATCTTCTCTACAATGCCATAGGTCTGACCAAAATTTGGTGTGCCAAATGAAAGTTATGGTAACTTTCCCAAACCTTGCTGAATTTTGGTCTATTCTGGAGAGTGAACTTTTACATAATTACATGCATACAATATTGGATATCTGATTCTAAGACTTTCAAAAAACATACTATGGAATGTACTCTTTCCAATGCAATTGGTCTTGTGGAATTTGGATACTCTATGAATAAGTTATGACCGTTTTACCTAGAAAACATGTTTGAGACTAGTCAAAAACCTTATCTTCCATAGGGTGCATCTCTGAAAGTGCAATGACACAGATGCTGAAATTTGTATCACAGGTTCCTTGATATGTCTTCTAAACAACATCCAAGTTTCACTTTATGAAGTGTCCCCAAAAAAACTTTATAGAGAAAATTCCAAGATGTCTTGTTTGAGGAAGAAAAAACATAGGATCGATGCTCTCATACCAAATGTAATGAACCAAATGATTAAAATATCATAACAAAACAAAAGTACACACCATGTAAAAAATGTGATCATGAAGCACAACTCCAAGATAGATAAGTTATAAAATAACTCCTTAAAGAATATGATAACCTCCTCCACATAACCAAATACCTTTATACATCACAATTCACATTTCCCAATAATGAATACATGATCTCTATATATACCTATTCACACGCTACACATGAAGCCCCTTTACTATTAGGCCAACCTTATTATACTGCAATTTACACATTAAATTTACATTTATCCCCATATATGCCCCCCTTTGGGGTCATATCATATACATTTATCCCTATATATGACCCCCTTGGGTCATAACATGTGTCCTATAAAAATTCAATGCATAGTCATATACAAGAGTGTAGGAGTTCGATAATATAGATAAATCATAAACTATCATACATTTTTACCAAAATATTTTGAATCTTTCCAACCATAGCATACATGGTTTTACAATATCATAATGTGATCATAATCTAGTGAAATATATGATTGAACCTCCTCGAACTAGCTTGATTCAACAGTTACAAGTGGGTTTATTGAAAGTGATATGCAATCCTATGCATCAACCTAGTCTTTTGATTCACAATCACCCCATTAACTAGTTCTACATGGTGCAAAAAAGAAAGAAAGATTTCATGTCATTATTTCAAATGCATGGTTGTCTATGCTTTTAAATAAATGAAATCCATGAGTTCCATGTACTATGTTGCAATGATATGCATGTGACTGATCTACATTAACCACTTCCCAAAACTTTATTTTCACATGTCCTCTCATTGTTGATTCCTCTTGTCTTCTTGTTCCCTCTTCTATTACTGTAGAGCACCATTGGACTATATATTTTTCTTCTCGAATTGGGGAATTTGTCATAAAATTAATCTTTTATCTATGTACTATAGTTTTTATGCATGCATGAGCTCCATCATGCTCACCTTTCCCATGCCCAATCTCAAAATAGTTCCAAATATGTGACACGTTGCATTTTTTCTGCAACAACCTCAACTATTAAAATACAATGACATTTTTTAATTGACATGCATAACCTTTTGACCAAATACAATATTGATTCATCTGAATATCTATCTCCTTCAAGTGATCATAGAAAATATAAAAACAATGTTGTACATAATGTAGGTCATGGAACCTATCATCAATTATGTAGAAGTTAGACTCATTAAATATTGTCCTCCCCTCTTTGCTTCTATCTAGCCCATGCCTACATATAATATGTACCATTATGTTGAATTGATCTGAATGATAATATTGGATCTAGATCTCATTTTGTGGTTGGAGGGTGTAGTTATCAGTGAAATCCACAACTACTAGTATAGTAGTGAGGGGAAAGGTGCACTTCCATATTCTAAACTACTCAATATCTGGTCATTACACCACATTGACATGTTGAACATATTGTTGGGTATTTTCCAAAACTCCTTGATGAAATCAAATACTCATACTTGGTGTCACAAAAATTAGTGCATGATTAAAATGTAACCATTTAAAACTATATGTAAAATTTATAAGTGCAATTTGAAAAAAAGTATTCCCTTTAAGTACACAACACTAATCACCATGACATTGTGGAAATTGACTAGGATATTTTATCACTTCATTCACATGATGATGAATATTGGTATTCAAATGGACATGTTGGTGGTTGGTATGATGAACATCTAATAGTTCAAAACCAACTTGCTCCTTTTCACCAAAAGGTTGTACAAAATTTGTTTCTCATCTTGCTCCCTCTGTTTACTTAGCATCTTGAAAAATTTCCATGTCTTGTTCAACTTGATCTTTGCTTGTTGATGGGAAATCAGTTGGAGTTTGATTTGATGTCATAATTAGAATGGAATCCATCATATGTATACAATTCAAATTTAAAATTTGGAAATGAAGTAGAGATCACCGTGGCATCCAATATTGTGCAAGGGATTGAGGTGGTGGATAATGGATGACTATGTTTTTCCATACCCAACTTTAACTTTTCTATTAGTTCATTGAATTTTCTAGGGGGTTCCTCTTTCCTATCATAATTTCTTGCTCAATTTCATCTATTTCACATCTTCACAATGAATGAATACAACAAGAACATGATTAAAATGTTCTTCCCAATCACTCTAAAAGAAGAGCATGATGAAAATTTTCTTCCCAGTTATGCTAAAGAACAAAAAGTATTGTGATAGTAGTATTTACCAAAAAATGTTTTTGTTTGTGCAAAGAGGCCTTGATTTCTGGAGAAATAATATTTGGGATTTATGTTTTTATTAAAATTTTATATAGGAAAGAATGTGCATGTGTCATTATCTAATAGTTGTTAATAATGTGCGCACATTGTTATTACAACATTTCAAAAATTGACCCTTATGATATTAGTTAGATAGGGGTGACAATATGGAGAGTAAACTAACTACAGATCCAATAGGGAAATTTTAGAAATCAAGGTGTCCACTTCCGTTAGTTATCAATCACCTCCAAAGGTGTTATGATTTCCATGAATAGGTTAAGATCCTTGAATGAGTCCTTGTACCTTCTTAGGATCAATATCCTTGAACAAGTCCTTAAAACTTCTCTATATTGAAAGAATTGAATGAGTCCTCAAACCTTCTTAGGCTCAAAATACCAGAATGAGTCCTTGAACCAACACTATTCCTTTGTAAGGGTTGTTTGTAGGCCTTTGAGTAGGATACAAATTCCATGAGTAGGTTATGTGCATTGGAAGTGGGATTGGATTCCTAAATATGTCCAAGGGGGTAACAAGGTAATTAAGGCCTAATTAAATATTCTCAATATTAGGCACCATGGACAACCCCTAGACAGAGTGACACAAGCCCTCACTAGGGGTTCTTTACCATAGGAATTGGATATGGGTTACATTATGATTTTCTATGCACCATGGATGGATTTTGAGGCCTTCACCATGGTCATGGTCGGGATAAAAAATACTTTGGCATTTAACATTTATTAAGGGAGGGAAATGACAAAATCAATCCCTAAACATAGCTTCTTAGACTCAAGAACCATGAACATGTCCTCAGACCACCACACAAGAGAATGGACGGTTCATGGGGCCTTAACCATCATCAAATACTGAAAACAAGTGTATTAGGATGTTTTTGAATCTTCTTGAGATCAATATCCTTGAACAAGTAATCAAACCAACATGCAGAAACTTTATATGGGGTCTTTCACCTCTAAGAAAGATAGAGGAACAATAAG